>VUYV01000900.1:4762-57276 GCA_008711295.1 Anarhynchus alexandrinus | reverse complement strand
GGAAGGCTCCTCGTGACCCCTTTTCCTCCTCTTCCTCAGGGACCCGCAGGACCCCAAGGTGCCCCCGGGCCGGCTGGTGAGGAAGGCAAGAGAGGAGCCCGCGGTGAACCCGGTGCTGCCGGCCCCGTGGGACCACCCGGAGAGAGGGTGTGTGGCCCCCCCATACCTCCCCACAGCGAGGTGTTGCCCCCCAAAACCTTCATCCCCCCCCCAAACAACCCCACTTCACTCCTCCTCCTCTTCCTCCCTAGGGTGCTCCCGGCAATCGCGGCTTCCCCGGGCAGGACGGGCTGGCTGGACCCAAGGTGGGACGTCGGGGTCATGGGTTGGGGTTGGGGGGGGTCTAGGGGGGGTTGAGCACCCCCTGAACCCCCAAACTCACCCCTTTTTTCCCCCGCGAAGGGTGCTCCGGGCGAGCGTGGCCCCGCTGGCCTCGCAGGTCCCAAAGGAGCCACCGGTGACCCCGGTCGCCCCGGAGAGCCCGGGCTGCCCGGAGCCAGGGTAAGAACCAGGGGGTCGGATCCTGCACCCCCGCAGGGGGCAGAGCNGGGGGGGGGGGGGGGGGGGGGGGGGGGGGGGGGGGGGGCTCCCCGCTGGGGGGGGGGGGGGGGAATGTCGGCCAGGGCAGGACCATGTGGGGACGGTGGTGACACTGGGGGACCTGCTGGGGTCAGCCAGGAAGCTCTTTGGGGTCAGTTGAGGTGCTTTTGGGGTCGATGAGGTGCTTTTGGGGTGGATAAGGTGTTGGTTTTGGGGTTGGTTAAGGTGTCTTTAGGGTGGATAAGGTGCTTTTGGGGTTCGTTACAGTGCTTTTGGGGTAGATAAGGTGTTTTGGGGGTTGGTTAAGGTGCTTTTGGGGTGGATAAGGTGCTTTTGGGGTTAGCCAAGATGCTCTTTGGCATAAAGATGCTCTTTGGGGTTGGTTCAGCTGCTCTTTGGTGCTAAGAAAGAAATTCTTTGGGGTCAGTTAAGATGCTCTTTGCTAATTAAGATGTTCTTTGGGGTTATAAAATATGCATTTGGGGTTAGCAAAGATGCTTCTGGGTGGTAATTAAGTTTTTTGGGGTTAGTTAAGATGTATTTGGGGTTAGCAAAGATGGTCCTTGGGGTTAAGATGCTCTTTGGGGTTAAGATGCTTTCTGGGGTTAGCGAAGATGCTCTTTGGGGTTAATGAAGATGCTCTTTGGTGCTAATTAAGGCGCTCTTTGGGGTTAGTTAAGATGAATTTGGAGTTAGCAAAGATGCTTTTTGGGGTTAAGATGCTTTTTGGGGCTAAGATGCTCTTTGGGGTGAGCGAAGACGCATTTAGGAGTCAGCCACCGTGCTCCGGGGGTTAGGCAGCCCCCCCCAGCAGTGGCCGGGACCTGGGCGTCCCCAGTGTCTGGCTGCTGCAGCCCCCCCCCCCCAAATTCCTTCCCCCCACCGCAGGGTCTCACTGGCCGCCCGGGCGACGCTGGTCCTCAAGGCAAAGTTGGCCCAACCGTAAGTGATGCTCTGTAGGGGGCTCAGTGTGGGGGGACACACCGGGGTCCGGCGTGGTCCCCGCTGATGTCCCCCTCCCCATAGGGCGCTCCCGGCGAGGACGGCCGCCCCGGCCCCCCCGGCCCCCAGGGTGCTCGCGGCCAGCCCGGCGTGATGGGTTTCCCCGGTCCCAAAGGCGCTAATGTGAGTATTGACCGATTTTTCCCCAAATCGGGGCCGCGGCCCGGGCGCGGAGCCCGTCACCGTCACCTCTCTCCTCTCTCTAGGGCGAGCCTGGAAAAGCCGGTGAGAAAGGACTTCCCGGTGCCCCGGGACTGCGGGTGAGTTGTTTTCCCTCCCTCGTTGCCCCCCAAAAACACATTTTGGGGTTGCTCCAGCATCGCAGCCCCTCCCTGCGGAGGCATCTGCGGTGTCCGGGTGGGGAAACTGAGGCATCTGCAGTGTCCGGGTGGGGAAACTGAGGCACGGAGGGTGGAGCGGGGTCTGCAGCATCGCACCCAGAGCTCAGCACCGGTTGGTTTGTCTTCTCCGTAGGGTCTCCCTGGCAAGGACGGTGAGACGGGAGCCGCCGGCCCCCCGGGACCTGCCGTGAGTGTCTCAGCTTTGTTCACCCGGGGCCAAAACCCGCTGGAAATTGAGGGGGGGGTCGGGCATTGTAGCCCCCCCTCCGGGGATCTGGGCAAAGGACCACCCCGGGTTTGCTGGGGATGGAGCCCCCACGCTCCCCCAGCCCTCGTGGTNCCCTTGTGGTGTTGGGGCAGGGGGATGTCGGGATCGCCCCGTGATTCCGGCTCTGCCCAAAATCCTGGGGTGGGTGAAGCGCAAACCCCAGGAAGTTTCGGGGTTCTTCACCACCGTCCTTCCCGCAGGGTCCCGCAGGTGAGAGAGGAGAGCAAGGAGCCCCCGGTCCCTCCGGCTTCCAGGTGAGCACAAAAAGGGGGGATTTGGGGTGCTGGGGTTGGGGTGATGCTTATGGGTGACCCCGAGCCCCCATCCCCAGTGGTCTCGCTGCCACGTGCTAATGCCACTGCTTTCCCCTCCCAGGGGCTGCCCGGGCCACCAGGTCCCCCCGGAGAGAGTGGCAAACCCGGAGATCAGGTGAGGCCCCATTTTTCCCTCCTTTCAGGCTGCAAAGAGGGGGTCAGAACCCCCAGTAGCCCCCAGGGCTGACCCCCGACTCTTTTTCCCCCCACCACAGGGTGTTCCTGGAGAAGCCGGTGCCCCCGGTCTCGTCGGTCCCAGAGTAAGTGTCACCCATCCTCCCCGGTGCGGGGACCGGATGCCTCTCCCCATCCCATGGGGGGTTTTGGGGGGGCTCGAGGGAGTTGGCAGAGCCTGGCCACCCCCAGCCAGGGCCAGGGGCTCCCCCAGTCCTGGTGGCTCAGCCTCCGCTGCGGCACGTCCCCTCTCCCAGTACATCCCAGTCCCTTCGGGGCAGTGCGGGAGGGGCGTTCTGCCCACCCTCCCTGGGGACATCCACGCAGAGGACGCTGTGGCCCTCACTGTGGCCCCCTAACGCTGTGTCCCCCCCCCACCCCAGGGTGAACGCGGCTTCCCCGGTGAACGTGGCTCTCCTGGTGCACAAGGGCTGCAAGGTCCCCGCGGGCTCCCCGGCACGCCGGGCACTGATGGACCCAAGGTGGGTGACAAAGGGGACCACGTTTCGGTGGCTCGGTGCCACCGGCGGAGCCGTGAGGCTGGGGGTCTGCACAAAGGGGGGGTCTGGCACCCCAATAACTGCACCTTTGCTCTGCTTTAGGGTGCAACCGGACCAGCCGGCCCCAACGGCGCCCAGGGTCCCCCGGGGCTGCAGGGAATGCCCGGTGAGAGAGGAGCAGCCGGCATTGCCGGTCCCAAGGGAGACCGGGTAAGTGATGGGTGCCGGAGGTGTCCCGAGCGGCGTCAGGTCTCAGCTCGGCTCACACCACCTCCGTCTCACCCCGCAGGGAGACGTCGGAGAGAAGGGCCCCGAGGGAGCCCCCGGAAAGGACGGCGCACGTGTAAGTGGGACGGGGACACGGTGGGAGCGGGGTGGCCGGTGAGGGATGCTCGTGGTGGCCTCGTCCTCATCTGTCTCTCCTCCGTAGGGTCTGACGGGTCCCATCGGTCCCCCCGGCCCCGCTGGCCCCAACGGCGAGAAGGTGAGAGCCCGGGCAGCCCCTCCGCTGCTCCCGACCAAGGGAGATGCTACCCACCCCCCCCCAACTCCCCATCCTTTCTTTTCCAGGGTGAATCCGGCCCTCCTGGTCCATCCGGCGCTGCCGGTGCCCGCGGTGCCCCCGTAAGTGCCATCCCCCCACAGCCCCCCAGGTGCTGGCAGTGCCACCGCTGGCCTCGCTCCCCCCAATCCTCCCCCCCATTTAACCCCTTTTTCTTCCCCGCAGGGCGAGCGCGGTGAGCCCGGTGCCCCTGGTCCCGCCGGATTTGCCGGCCCCCCGGTGAGTATTTGGCCCCGTTCCCCCCGGCATGGGTCCAGCGTCGGCTCAATCCGCTCACGGCGGCTGCTTCCCCGCAGGGTGCCGACGGGCAACCCGGTGCCAAAGGCGAACAAGGAGAGCCCGGACAGAAGGGTGACGCCGGTGCTCCCGGTCCCCAAGGTCCCTCCGGCGCACCTGGCCCACAGGTGGGTACAGCCCAAAACGGGGGGCGAACCCCACAGGGGGTCCCTATCCCCGGGAAATTTGGGGCATCGCCTGGGCAGACACGTTTCTAACCCGTTTTCCTCCTCTTCCCAGGGTCCAACTGGTGTAACTGGTCCCAAAGGAGCCCGAGGTGCTCAGGGTCCCCCCGTGAGTATGGAGGGGGTGGGCTGTGGGAGGGGGTGTTTGGGGGGAGTGCGGTGCAGCATCGGAGCTGCTTTTCTCCTCTCCTTCCCCAGGGAGCCACCGGATTCCCCGGCGCTGCCGGCCGCGTGGGACCACCCGGCCCTAACGTGAGTTGGGGGGCAGCCGGGATCACTGGGGGGCAGCCNCAGCCGGGATTGCTGGGGGGCAGCTGGGATCACTGGGGGGGGGGCCACTGGGATGGTTCGGGAGCAGCCGTGATCGCCCAGGAGCAGCGGGATCACTTGGGGGCAGCCGGGATCGCTGACCCCCAGATTTGGGGGCTCAGGAGATGCTGCGTGCTCCATGCCAGGGGCCGAGCAGCGGAGGGTCCCCCACCAAAACAGCCCCCCACCAAAACAGCCCCCCCTCACACCAGGCAGCTCATCAGCCCATAAAAAGGGCTTCTTTTCTGTGGGTTTTCAAGCGCAGGAGCTGACCCGGAGCCCAAGCGGTGCCAGGATGTGGGCGATGAAGGTAGAAAAGCCGCCTCTGTTTGCATTAATCCCATCTTCTCCCCCCGCAGGGTAACCCAGGCCCCCCCGGTCCCCCCGGCTCTGCTGGCAAAGATGGTCCCAAGGGTGCTCGTGGCGACGCCGGTCCCCCGGGCCGTGCCGGTGACCCCGGTCTCCAAGGCCCCGCTGGCCCCCCCGGCGAGAAAGGCGAACCCGGCGAGGATGGCCCCGCGGTATGTTTTTTGGGGGAGGACCTCATTCCATGCTCATTTGGTGCTGTACCGCCACTCCACCGGGTCTGATCCCCCCGCTCTGCCTCCCCGCAGGGTCCTGACGGTCCCCCCGGTCCCCAAGGTTTGGCAGGACAACGTGGCATCGTCGGTCTTCCTGGCCAGCGTGGTGAGAGAGGCTTCCCCGGGNCCCCACCCCACCCCGGGCTCAGCCCCTCCACCCCCCCATGCCCACAGCAGCATCACCCCCCCGGTAGCTGTCGGAGCGGCCGAGCTAAGCTTTCCCGNACAGGGTCCTGACGGTCCCCCCGGTCCCCAAGGTTTGGCAGGACAACGTGGCATCGTCGGTCTTCCTGGCCAGCGTGGTGAGAGAGGCTTCCCCGGGCTGCCGGGGCCATCGGTGAGTTGTCACCCCCCACCCCAGGCTCAGCCCCTTCACCCCCCCGTGCCCACGGCAGCATCATCCCCCCGGTAGCTGTCGGAGCGGCTGAGCTAAGCTTTCCCAACCTCAGCACCGTGAATTTGGGTGCTTTGCAGCCTGCACTGCAACGAGCCGGTCACGGGGCCGGTAGCCCCCTCGGGCGCAGGTCGAGCACCCCCGGGACCCCAATCCTGGGTGCACTTCGGGGTTTTGCAACCAGGAGCTGCCGGTGGCATCGGGGCACGACAATAACCGACGCTTATTCGGGCAGAGGGGTCTGGCAGCCTTAAAATGGGGCGATTGCAGGGTGAAAGGCTGCACTGGAAGCTCTCCTGCTCACGCGTGTTGTCTCACGGCTTTTTCCCCCCCCCCTCTTTATTAGGGCGAACCTGGGAAACAAGGAGCACCCGGCTCTGCGGGCGACCGAGGCCCCCCCGGCCCAGTGGGTCCCCCCGGTCTGACGGGTCCTGCCGGCGAACCTGGGCGCGAGGTAGGCAGCACCCCGGCGTGCGGGGAGGGGGCGAAGCGGGACTGTGCCTCCATCCATGCCGGGCTCAGGATCATCCCGCCGTAACAACGGCGGCACCGGACCGGCTGATCCTGCACCATAACTCAGCTCCCGGCACCTCTTTGCCGGTGGTTTTTGCCCCGAAAGGGGAGGTTGCACACATCCTGCTCCATCCCAAGGCCAAGACTTAATTTCCCCTCTTCTCCTCCCAGGGTAACCCCGGCTCTGATGGACCCCCCGGCAGAGACGGTGCAGCCGGCGTGAAGGTGAGTTTGCCCGCGCGCTTCCCCCAGCGCTCGCTAGCCACGTGCCCTCTCGTCCCAGCCGAAAACCCCGCGGGTCTGACCATCCCCTTATCTTGGTGCAGGGTGATCGTGGCGAGACCGGTCCTGTGGGTGCCCCTGGCGCTCCCGGTGCCCCTGGTGCTCCCGGCCCCGTCGGTCCCACCGGCAAACAAGGAGACAGAGGCGAGACGGTGAGTAGCAGCATGTTGGCGGGGGAAACGGCTCGTTGGGTTTGAGGTCTTGTTAGGGGAGACAGGAACCACCCCGAGCGCAGATAAATGAAGAAACAGCAGTGCCTCCCCGGGAGCAATTAGCTACTCGGAGTAATTGGGAGAGCCAGGCGGGTGCCGTTAGCGGCTGTCACTAATTCGGCGGCGCCCCAAGTGCCATTAGTGCCTCCGAGCATCTTCCCAAGGATTCATGAGCACCAAGAGCCCACTTCGGGCTCTGCCTCCGCAGAAGCACTGCCCGGGGAGCTGTAAGCGCCGGGAGGCTTAACCGGGGAAAATCTGCCAGGGTATTTATTTGCAAGGATCGTTACTCAGCGCCGATGCTCCGGCTGAGAGTATTTAAAGATGCCGTTCGGTGCCGGCAGCTGCCAATTCCCGGTGCTGTGAGCAGGGCAGCTCGCGGGCAGCGGGGCTGGTTCGGAACCCCCCCAAAGGCACAGGGCACCCCCTGGCATCCCGCGTTCCTGCTCCCTTTCGACTCCCCTCTTTTCTCTCCCCAGGGTGCACAAGGTCCCATGGGTCCCTCCGGTCCTGCTGGCGCTCGAGGCATGCCGGTGAGTGACGCCGGGATCATCGGGGCATCCTGTGTGCAATGCACGGGGTTCTGGGGGGGCGTTGGGTGGGGGTCTGCCACCCTGAGCCTGACACGTCCCCTTCTCCCCTTCCAGGGTCCCCAAGGGCCTCGCGGTGACAAGGGTGAGACGGGAGAGGCTGGAGAGAGAGGGCTGAAGGGCCACCGCGGCTTCACCGGGCTGCAGGGTCTTCCCGGACCACCCGTAAGTGTTGTTTTCGGGACCCCAGCACTCGGCCCCATCAGGTCTCACCACGGAGCTGGATGTGGCTCCTTCAGGGTGGCTGCGGCCACCGACGGAGCCCCAAGCCCGTGCAAAGGCTCTGCTGGGGCTGAGCGCCCCTCGGTGCTGGAGGTGGAGCTGTAACCATCCACCCTCACGTCCTCCCTCAGGGTCCTTCTGGAGACCAAGGTGCTGCTGGTCCCGCGGGTCCCTCCGGTCCCAGGGTAAGTCCTGCACGTGGCGTTTGGGGACATGAGAGGAAAAGGAGGCACCTCCGTCCTTGAGCCCCCCCTGGGTCGCCTGCCTCGCTCGATGACGGCAGGAGCTAACACCTTCCCTGCCCCGGGGTCTTGCAACGACCTGACCCCCCTCTTTGGGGTTCTCTCGTAGGGTCCCCCCGGCCCTGTCGGCCCCTCTGGCAAAGACGGCTCCAACGGAATGCCCGGCCCCATCGGTCCCCCCGGCCCCCGCGGACGAAGTGGCGAACCAGGTCCTGCGGTGAGTTAAAAATGCCATCAGCGGTAGGGAAAGGGGGTCCAGCTCGCAGAGCAGCCCATCAGGATTGCATCTTCTTCTTCCCGTAGGGTCCTCCCGGAAACCCAGGTCCCCCCGGTCCTCCTGGCCCCCCAGGCACTGGCATCGACATGTCGGCTTTCGCTGGCCTGGGTCAGACGGAGAAGGGTCCCGACCCCATCCGCTACATGCGAGCGGACGAGGCCGCCGGCAGCCTGCGGCAGCACGACGTCGAGGTGGACGCCACGCTCAAGTCCCTCAACAACCAGATCGAGAGCATCCGCAGCCCCGAGGGCTCCAAGAAGAACCCAGCCAGGACCTGCCGTGACATCAAGCTTTGCCATCCCGAGTGGAAGAGCGGTAAGAGCCTCCAGGCCTGCCTCCTCCCCTCCTGTCCTTCTCCCCCATTCTCAAGAGGACAGCCAACTCCACGATGCTCTTTGCTCTGACCTCCAAAACCTCATGTTCACACACCGTTTGTCCTCCCCGCTGCAGGAGACTACTGGATCGACCCGAACCAGGGCTGCACCTTGGACGCCATCAAAGTTTTCTGCAACATGGAGACGGGCGAGACCTGCGTCTACCCCAACCCCAGCAGCATTCCCAAGAAGAACTGGTGGACCAGCAAGACCAAAGACAAGAAGCATGTCTGGTTCGCAGAGACCATTAACGGCGGTTTCCACGTAAGCATCCCCCTGGGCTGGTACCGCACAGAGAGCAGGAAGGGAGATTGAGCAGTAGAAGGTGTTGGGCGTCTGGTTGGAGGGATGGGATGTCCTTCCTTGGGGTTGTGTTGACACAAGGGATTGGGTGCTTTCGAGGACTATATTGAAAGGTTGGAGTTGGGCCACTGTGACTTTTGCGGCCATCTAGGAAGATAAAGTATGGAAGTTCCCTCAAAAGGTGGCTGAAAATAGGGTCGTTGTGACACCCCCAGGTTTTAACGTCTCGCTTCTTCCCTCCAGTTTAGCTACGGCGATGAAGACCTGGCTCCCAACACCGCCAACATCCAGATGACCTTCCTCCGCCTCCTGTCCACCGAAGGCTCCCAGAACGTCACTTACCACTGCAAGAACAGCATCGCCTACATGGACGAGGAGACGGGCAACTTGAAGAAAGCCATCCTCATCCAGGGATCCAACGACGTGGAGATCAGGGCCGAGGGCAACAGCAGGTTCACGTACAGCGTCTTGGAGGACGGTTGCACGGTAAGTCCGCGGGCGCCTGCAAGGGAAAGACGTAGACGATGAGTTGGGGTTCAACCCGTGAGGTTGCTGTTGGTTTGGAGGGCTCAAGAGCATCTCATAACATCCTCCCTCCACGTTTTCTCCCCAGAAACACACTGGCAAATGGGGCAAGACAGTCATTGAGTACCGATCGCAGAAGACCTCGCGCCTGCCCATTGTAGATATTGCACCTATGGACATTGGTGGAGCCGATCAGGAGTTTGGCGTGGATATTGGCCCAGTCTGCTTCTTGTAAAAAGAATTGTTTTATTTGTGTGTTTGTTTGTTGTTTGTTGTTTTTTGGGTTTGTTTTGTTTTGTTTCGTTTTTTAAAAAATCCAGCCCAATACCATAAAAGTAAACTCAAAAAAACCAACAACCCACCCCAAACCCACCCCGAGGACCTGAGTACCTTCCAATCGCTCATACAACTTCTGCACTGAATGGCTGCAACGACCCCTCGATTCACGCCCTTCCGTCGGGGACCACCGCCTCTTTCCAACGCCGTCCGGGCAGGCTGCGAAACTAAAAACAGAAAAAAAAACCAACCCCACGGTCTTATTTATTTATTCTCTTCCTGTAAGACCTATTTTTTAGGTCGGGTGGAGGTGGGAATCTAACTGGCAGGTACGACGGCCCTTCCCTGCAAAAGGGATCTCGCAAATCCGGGTATCACGAATCCCCTCCCGCCCCCATCCCTCCCCCTGTGTATCACCAGCAGGAGTGCTAATGTATAAATACGACAAAAAAAAAAAAAAGAAATAATAATAATAATGGTGCTATTCTTGTAAAACAAGTCTGTATTTTTTAACATCAGTTGATATAAAAAAAAAAAAAACTTTTGGTGGAAAGTACAAGTCGATCCGGGAGTCTTTTTTGTCGGTGTTTGTTGCGGTCTAACGCCTTTCTCCCCGTTTCTCAGCCGCGATAAAGGAAGGTTTTGGGTCAAATCTCCAACTTTTCTGGGTTGGGGCTACCTCACAAAGGGAAAAAAAAAACCCACCGAAACAAATAAATCCCCCACAAAGCCAAAAAAAGGGAGGGGAAACCACGGCACGAGGTTTCTCTTAAGGGATCCCTTCTCCCACTGCAGCCCTAAACAGAACTGGTGCGAGTCGAGGCAAGCGCTTGGGTCACCAGTTAAAGGAAACCAGTAAAACCAGTGGGGAGGGGGATGCTGGGCCCAAACCTCACGCAAATCCGTATGGTGGTGCCCTCTAACCCTCCTCCCCAACCTCACCACGGAATTTATCCCATTTTGTATGTGTAAAAAAATGTAATTTCAGGATATAATTTGCGATACCGAGGGCGGTAGAGTTCACAGCCATCGCGTGTAAAAGCAGCTGCGCCTTTATGGCTTCATAAAAAGTTACATATGTAAATTCTTCTCTTGCTAATTAGAGGAAAAGGTTCAGTAGTTGAGGGTTTTTTTATTTATTTTTTATTATTATCTTAAAGGAAAGTAGCCCACCGACCCCACAAGAGTTACAACCGTGCCTGAGCTTTACATGGATGGAATGGGCAGTGGTTGATTGGGGAGTTTATGAGTTTTATGACAGTGCTTTTGTAAAAACCTCAGCTTTTTGCATCTGTTGATAGCGCAGGCACTGCAGTTTTTCATTAAGAGAAATTACGACTTTAAAGGATTAAAAAAAAAAAAACATGCTACTTTGGGGCCCTCATCTCAATTTTAAACACTCACAGCTGGCGACGCAGCAGCAACCGCTCCTGCTAAAGCACCTGAGGATCTTTAAAAAACATTGGCAGAGGAAGTTCATTAGAAAGGATTGGAGGATTAGGAAGGATTTTCAACATAAAACACCCTTTAAAAGGCCAAATGCTTTGCCACATGACCCGGAGGGCACCCCTAATTATTAGAGCTCTGGCTCACCCCTGCCGCACAACTAATTTGGGGCAAAGCCGCCTCTGTTCAGCCAAGCGGTGGGTTTAGGGTTCCTGCTGCAGGCACCCAGGGAGCACCCCCCCCTGCAAAAAATAATCACCCAGTGGGAATATCAACCCTGCTCGTAGGACCTGGCCCTGAGGAGCAGGAGAGCGTGGGGGTCTCTCCGAGACAGCGACACAGGTGGGGAAGGCAATTTGGGGAGCAGGAGGCTGCGTCACCCCGCAAGGAGAAACCACCTCTCGGCCAGGAGTGAGCACTGCCAGGAAATGAGATGGGTGAAGAGCAAAGCTCGTGATTTCCTTATCTTCCTTAAAAAAAGAAAGCCCAACTCATCATAAATCAGGGTTGGAGGGGTTACAAAAGTTAACGAGAAGCTCGTGATGGAGATGAGCAGGGAGTGCACGGGGTGACAGGCACTGAAGTGGGGTGGGTGACTCCCATCACTGGTCCCAGCTCCCCTTGAGGGGGGGGACAGGGAGGTGGTTCACTGCTCTCTGGCTGAGTTTCTTGGTCCCCACTCCCCAAAAATCATCAGGAAGAGAACAGGTACTTCTGGGCAAAGGATGAGATGACACCACTCACAACACAGAGCGCTAACTCTAAGACAAAGCTCGATTTCTACAGGGGCTTTTCTTCAAACAAAGGACAGGGTGCAGTAAGGTACAACCCAGCTTTAATCAGTAGAATTCCATTCTAGAAGCCCTGCCAGGCAGAAACACCGCTTCTTACAAAAAGGCAAGGTGCGTTTTTATTTCACACTCGCACAAAATAAAGTATCCTTCATTGAAAACCTTTTCTCTTGCAGCCTTTACCTGCGCTTTGTTTCCACACACACACTCATACAACCTCGCATCCAAGAGGCGGCCAGAAAAAGGGGTTGGTGCAGGCAGGGAGGAAACGAGGGCAGCGGTAGCCATCAAGTCCCAGAAAAACTACAAAGGGCAGCAGCGGAATGAAATCCTCCAAGCTGCAAACGGCGTAAGTCCGCAGGGAGAACTGCGGCAGGCTGAGCTTTCACATTTATTTGCTTTAAGAGCACAGTTGATACCATCCGCCGGCTCCTGGGAGGTAAGGCTTTGAAACGCCGAATTCCCACAAAAATCAGTTTAAATCCGCACTCGTCCACGGCAGGCACAAGTACAAAGCAACACTGAGCTACGAGTTCCCTGGTTTCAAACCCCAGAGGCCCCGCAGCTGCCAAACAAGGGGAGAAGAAGGTTCAGAGCCACATGCAGAGGAGGAGGAAGGTCTAATTCACAGGGAGCCTTCACGCGTCCCCAGCAGCGCCGCACTTACTGAGGTCATCTTCACTAAGACGGCGGCGTTGTGGTACGGGTTTGCTGTAGGTGGCCTCAGCTGCCAACAGACAAAATCTGCGCAAGAGAGGAAGCGTGTTTCGAAGGTTTCAATTCTTTTGCCTCCTTCTAGTGCAAGTTACAGAAGTGAAAGCCTTATCTGTGCGTTCCTTAAGAGAACTATCCCTTTTTATTAAGCCCTGCTTTGAAACAAGCCAGTGACACGCTGCCACTGAATAAAAAGTAGAATAAATTAATTGGACAGAATTAGTTTACCCTGAAAGGTCCCGACGCAGTGCTAAGCTTCAAAACAACTGCAAAAGTCAACCCTAAATCTTTGGGATCTTCAGACCCCAAAGCATAAAGCTCGAGAGTCCAGTTTCCCTAGCAAAAAAAAAAACCTAGTTCTTCGGAGCAGAAGAGGAAGGCAGGCGCAGCAGGACCCTGACTTGGGGAAGGGACCTGTGCGCTCACACATGAGCAACACCCCAAGTGGGTTTCATGGACAGGCCAGCAGCGCAGCCCAGCTGCACGTGGAAGAGCACGAAAGACTTTCAAAGCTTTCAAATATCTCCCACTAAAGTCACTCGCGGTCCCTCCGATTCTGTTTGAAAGTTCCTGGTCCTTTCTAGGAATCCATCTGCACGACCAACCGCCCACGGAAAGCATCAGCTGCACCCTCAGGGCTCGCTCTTGGCTTTGGCTGCGTCTCCCACGGAGGAGGACAGCAGAGGCAGCAGGTCCTGGGCAGCCGTGGAGTTGGTACTGCAATCCACGTAGTGGTATGTTTCCAAAGCACTCTGCGTCACATGGCCGATGTACGAGAGCTTCACCGACGTCCTGGGAGAGGGGGGAGAGCAGTTTAGCAGGGACAGGACCAGCGACAGCAATCCCTCTATCAAAATAACAAACCCAGCAGGTTTTACACTCATCACGCAACTCCTCTTCCCCCTCAAAAGCTGCAGAACCTCTCCAATTTTTGCTCAAGATCGCTCACTGCAGCGGGCAGGGATATGCAGAGCTGGCAAACGCAGCCCCCCGGGGCACACCACCCCTCACGTGAAAGCTCAGCGTGGAGCAACCTGGTGTCTTCTCCCCTCTATCTTACATTTCACCCAACTGTGTCAACTGGCCTGGATTAAAAGCTGACACAGTGAACCAGGCTGGGGTGCTTGCCAAGGGGGATTTTCTTCGTGTACCCTAGATTTGCTGCGGCAGCAATTCCCTTTTGAGTCAGGAGCCGAGCAGAGAACCACCTACCTCATGAAGATCACTATGTTATGTACCTTCACCTTGGGAAATGTGCAAAAGAAACTGGAAGAGACCAAAACAAAGAAATAGGTCAGCACAGGCTAAGCAGGGTTGCAGAGACACTTGCGTTTCTCAGTATCTTCTGACGATATTTTCCCCTTTGGTGCCAACTCAACACGAGACACCGTCCAAAAACCACGTCACAACATCCCGACAAAGCAGCTTTTCAAGTCATTTCTAGCAAACAGTTACCTTCCAGGAAGCAAGCAGAAAACAAGTAATTTCCAGAGCAAATTCTAATTAAAGCAGCTTAAACCTGCCCTCTCCCCAGCTATACACAAAGAGTAGTAAATCCTTACTACACATAGAAGAAAGGTCCACCCAGCTCTGCCCTCACAGTGAAATTCACCTGTAAAAAGAAAAAAGAAAAATACATTCAGTTGCTGCTCGAGTACTCGCTTAAATCCACCCCTTCCAGAGTCTTTCCCACCTTCTATTGCCTCTCAGCTGGTGTGCCTAAAGCACAGGCTACTCTAGCCAGGAGACTGTTTTGCCAAGCAAAGCTTTAAGGTATAGGTAGACCATCATCAAGTTAACTCGCCATAGCGCACAGGTTTCATACTAGGTTTGGTGATGCTTAGATTGTAAGTGCAATGAAAGATGAATACCAGTTTGTCACTCAGCGGCTGGATGCTGGAGACGTTGGTGATCTGCTGGGTTCCCACCACGGTGTTCATGTACTGCACCTGACTAGTCAGGCTGGTCATTGTCACCGAGTAGAAGTTGGAGTTCCTGATGCGTAAGGTGGCCTGGACGGAAACAGGGGAGGAAGACAACGAGTAGCAGCGACCTTCCTGGCAGCTCAGCACAGAATTTATTCCCTCGGGCACACAGACACACAAAAAATTTACCGTGATGGCAAGAATGACGGCAGAGTTCTTCTTGTCGAACCAAACCTGAACCACTTTAATCCCGTCATCATCCACCAGCACAGAGTGTGGGAACAGGAAGAAAACCACCAGCCCCGATATGAGCAGGCAGAGCAGCACGGACAGCAGGACGTACAGCTTCCTGGAAGAGGCAGGGAAGGGGTCACCTCCTTTGCCCTAACACAGCCTCTGCAGCCACAAGAGACCTTCTACCCGAAACCCAACCCAGCCAGCAAACAACTCCTATTTGTTCTTCCCTGGAAGAGGCACAGAAGTGCTGCTCTAACGTTTTCGATATCTGAAATTGCTCAAAACCCTCGGCCTTTAAGAAGTTTATTTTTTGGTAATGAGTAACCAAAGAATCATTTTTGCTCCCATAGTGTTTTCACAATCCGGTATTTTTGCTGTTGGTAAGACAGTTTCTTTCTAAAAGCTTCAGTAAAGGGCGCGAGGGCGCAGTGTGTGAGTAGGATCATTGTTTCCACGTTCACCCCACAGTGGGATTTCACAGGAAGTATTTAAAAGTTACACTCTAAACTGTATTTGTTGGCATACTTAGATGAAAACAAACCACCAGATGAAGGAGAGGCTGCAGACCGGGTGAAGCGTTTAGTTGTGGCAGTAAGTGACAAAAGAGCTCTGTTTGCTCTTCACAAAACGTAATTAATCTCTTAATACACACTTACGTTCTCTGTGGACGAAGCCGTTGGTCACTATAGGGTATCAGAGCCACCAACTCATTTACCTGCTCTGGAAAGGAAAAGGAACATGTTAACTAATTCTATACATTTCCAAGGTCACTCATGTAAGGAATCAAAATTTTCTTCTAGTATTTAGGCCTGAGAGGAGCACTCACCTGTGGGAATGCAGCCAGTGCCTTGGCAAGTAGGACAGGTGATGCTGTCCTGACCCGTGAATTCAACGTACGGAAACTTGGCAATGTCTTCCACACGGTCTCGGCTATCGAGTAAGTCATCATCGTCATCCTCAGCCTTCCTCCTCTGCCTGGAGGCAGCGTTATTAACAGAGAGGGAAAGCACAGACCCCATTGCAGCTGCTGTAGAAAAGCCGCATAACCTATGACAGGGGCAGCAAGGGCAATCCTGGTCATTAAATGGGTTTTCCACCTGCTTCTGGCCAACAAGGAACCCCCACCCTGAACTCCAGGCATGAGGGAAACAGGCCCACCCTGGAGACCCATCCCCAACACCCCTTGGAGAAACAGCCCCAGACAGAAACACCCTCCCAGGGGGCCCAGCACCCACCACAGCCAGCCCCCCAACCTCAGGGCCGACTCCCCCAGCACCCTACAAGAAGAGACACCCTACTTCAGCACACCTCAGCAGAGGCTCATTCCCACAAAGCCCCTCAAAACAGAGACATCCCCCCAAAACTCAACAACTCCACAGAGACAGACCTACACGCCCCAGGATCCCACAAAGGAGAAACATACCCCTCCTCCACAGCCAGTAATGCCTTCTTAGACACCCGCCACCCCCAAAAAACACACACAGCGCCTCACACACACCANCACAAGACCCCACAGGGACCTGCCCCCCCCACACGCCCATGAAGGACAAACCCTCCCCAGCGACGGAACAACCCCAAAAACCCCCACAGCCCTCCCAGGCCCAGCGCGACCCCTCAAGCCCACCGCCACAGCTTCACCTCCACCCGCGCAGCCGCCGTCTCTATGACAACGCCGCCCTGCGGCGGTGGGCGGAGCCTCGCCCTGGCTCCACCCCTCCGGCGCAGCCGGCGCAGGCGCACAACGCGCAGGGCGGGACGGAGAGGGCGGGATTCCACAGATCCCGCCCCCTCGCCGACGCCCCGCCCCGTGCGCCCCCCAGCGAGGGGAAGTGGGCGGGGCTTTGAGCGGCACCGCCTCACCGTGACGAACAGCCCCACCCGGGCGTGGCGATCCCTCAGCGCGCATGCGCCGCACAGCAGCGGGGCGGTGCCCATAGTCCCACCCTTTCGGGCGCGGCTGAGGGGGCGTGTCCGGAGCTGCGCATGCGCCGCTGCTACGCGGGGGGTCCTCGCGGGCGGGGTAAATTGGGTGTGGGCGTGTCCGCGTGCGCACGCCCAGTGCGGGGTTCGCCCCGCCCTTCTCGCGCATGCGCGGACGAGGGAGAGGGCGCGGGGGACAGACCGCGCATGCGCGGGGTGGGAAACCAGTACGGGATCCCCCGTACACCAGTATGAGTGGCTGCGCCCCAGTATGGAGTTTTCCCACGCCAGTATGAGGGCACCCGTCCCAGTATGGTGCTTTCCCACACCAGTGTGAGTGGCTGCGCCCCAGTATGGAGTTTTCCCACACCAGTATGAGGGCACCCGTCCCAGTATGGTGCTTTCCCACATCAGTATGACGGCACCCATCCCAGTATGGAGCTTTCCCACAGCAGTATATCATACCCGTCCCAGTATGGTGCTTTCCCACATCAGTATGACGGCACCCATCCCAGTATGGAGTTTTCCCACACCAGTATGAGGGCACCCATCCCAGTATGGAGCTTTCCCACACCAGTATGAGCATACCTGTCCCAGTACGGAGCTTTCCCACACCAGTATGAGAACCCCGTCCCCTTACAATGCTTTCCCATACCAGTATGGGGTCACTCATCCCAGTATGGAGCTTTCCCACACCAGTATGAGAACCCCGTCCCCTTATGATGCTTTCCCATACCAGTATGGGCTCACCCATCCCAGTATGGAGCTTTCCCACACCAGTATGAGGGCTTTTGCGTACTGACGTGTGCTCGTGCGAGGCCGTGCGTGCTCGTGCGAGGCCATGCACACTTGTGCACGCGCGTGTGTGCTTGTGGAAGGAGGCACGGCAGTGGGAGGCCGTTCCTGCCGGGATGAGGCCGTGCAAGGCCATGCGTACTCGTGCAAAGCGTGCGAGGCCGTGCGAGCTCGGCGCTCCCTCCTTTGCCACGGTGTCCCCAAATGTCACCTCATTCTCCCCCCGGTGCTGCCCGGGGGTGTCACACGGGGGTCCCAGTGCCCTGACCCCGGGGACGCCCCCGCCACGGGGATAAAAACTGCAGAAAACCCCCAAATCCCCCCATTTTTCCCCCAAAACAGCCTCTCCCTCGTAGTGGCAGCGCCGGGCGCTTGGGCTTTGCTCCATCTCCTTTATTACCCTCTCCCAAACTCTCCTGAGGGTTTTATTTCTTATTTTTCTTTCCAGTTTTACAGCTCGAAGCTCCCGGTGCAGCATCGCCCTGCGACCGGCCGTGATGCCACGCAACGTCTCGGCTGTTTCTAAACCTCTCGATTTTTTTGGAGGGGAAAAACCCAAATTTCCAACCAGCCCTTTCCTCCCACCACCCTCAGCCCCGACGGCTCCAGGACAGGAGCAACCGAAACCGCCTCATTTGGGTCAACATTTATTTCATAAACTCCCTCCCGTGCAAACGCTGGTGGGTTGGGTTGTTCCCCCCCCTGCCACAATAAACGTGAGAGCTTCGTGGAAACCTGGATTCCTTCCCCTTATAATCACCCAAACCATCGAAATAAAGTTTAGGGCAAAAAAATTAAATATTTCCACCGACGTCGAGGGCTCCGGAGGCAGACGCCTCCCGCGCGCGGCGGCCGTCGGAGCTGCTCTCCCCTGCGTCCCCGATGGAAACTTTATGGATCATTTATTTTCTCCTTCCCAGGAGCAAAATGCCAGGGAGAGGGAGGCTTCCCGCCTCGCCTTCCCCCCCCTTCCCCAGCGCTAATTGCCTAATTGCCTAATCGCGGGCTGTGCATCTCGGGTTGTTGCCCGCCCGTGGAATGTGCTGGGTGCAGGATGGACCCACGCAGACGCACGCCGGCATGGATGGACACCGCCAACGGCACCTTGAGAGGGGACGGGGAGGGGGGAAACCCGCAGCGAGCCCCCCAGGGATGGGCTTCGGGGCGAGCTCAACCCTATATTAGACAACAGAGAATCCCCAGAGGGAGGGAAGACACTGTCCCCAAAAGCCATCGGTGCAAAAGCCCACGGCAGCCCCCTCCTTAGCCCTTCTTGCTATGTTGTGTCCTGGGTTTAATTTCTTTTCTTCCCCTTTTTAACCCATTCTCTCCCCAAAGCCGGCGGGGATGGGCGGAAAGCGGGGGGGGGACGGGGACGGACGGACGGACAGACAAGCCGCACCTCGCGGGGCGCATCGCCACGTCGGTGGGGATTTTGCAACCACTTCCCGAGAAAACCTTCGCTCACCGGGGGATGGAGCAAGAGCGTGAGTCACCCCCGGGAGAGCCGGCTCCGTCCCCGGGGGGGGGACAGGGACGGGGTAACCCCCCTCCCAGGGACACCCCTCAGGCGGCTTTGTGGGGGGGATATCCATCCCCTTTGTGTTTGTGCTTTTATTCCCTTGTNCCAGCCCCACCGCCCCCCCGCCGAGACCCACGGAGCCGCGGGACCCCTTTTTCCCGGGCTGGAGCAGCGCGAAGATGCCGAGTGACGGTCCCAGTTCTCGGTCGCCGTTCCCACCCCATTTAATTAATTAAACCCTCCTGCGTCCCCGCGCATCCCCCGGCTGCCGCGCCGGAGGGGTTCTGCAGCCCACGGGCACAGCTCTGTACGGCACCGAGGGTGTGGGGACATCAGAAGGACACGGAGCTGTTGGAGCGGGGCCAGAGGAGGCCCCGGAGCTGCTGCGAGGGCTGGAGCCCCTCTGCTGGGAGGACAGGCTGGGAGAGTTGGGGGGGTTCAGCCTGGAGAAGAGAAGGCTCCGCGGAGACCTCAGAGCCCCTTCCAGTGCCTCAAGGGGCTCCAGGAGAGCTGGGGAGGGACTCTGGATCAGGGAGGGGAGCGATGGGATGAGGTGGAATGATTTCATACTGAAAGAGGGGAGATTTAGATTAAATATTAGGAAGAAATTGTTGAGTGTGAGGGTGGTGAGCCCCTGGCGCAGGTTGCCCTGAGAAGCTGTGGCTGCCCCATCCCTGGAGGTGTTCAAGGCCAGGTAGGACGGGGCTTGGAGCAACCTGGGCTGGTGGGAGGTGTCCCTGCCCAGGGCAGGGGGTGGCACTGGATGAGCTTTAAAGGTCCCTCCAGAACCCAAACCCTTCTGTGGTTCTGTGACTCCATGTACAAATCACGGGGATGTGATGGTGAGCACATCTGGACCCCATTCCCTTGCGCGAGGTGGATTGAGGGCGCAAAAGCAGCAGGAAGGGGGCTGGAAAACAGCTATAACCAGCACAGGTCGTGACAGAGGGAGCAAATTAAACCTCTCGTGAGCTGCAAGCCTTCCCCAAAGCTCGGGGCACAAACTCGGCCGCGGTTCCGGGAAAAGATGGGTTTGGCAGAAGAAGAGGTTTTTATGGGGTTGAGGAGTGCGTCGCAGCGGTCCAGGTGAGATGAGGGCAGTGGAGCATCCCCTGCGCGAAGGCTTGGGGTGTATTTTACCATTTAAACGCCTGCGCTGGTGGAAATCAGCGGCGGTGGGACGGGTACGCGCAGCCTTGCCCGTGCAAAAATCACCCCGGCCCCATCCACAGCCCACTCACCGCCCTCCCGAAAAAAGTTCTGCGCCACTAAATCGTCTCTAATGAACTCCCATTTCTTCCCAGACGTTGTTTTCTCTCATTTGCCTCGTTAAATCAATTTGAAAACGGTTAGTGGAACGCTTCCCCCACGCAAATTAGAGCTGTTGAACCCGGTGATCGCAGCTGAGGGGCGGCGATTGCCGTCTGCCGCGCTCGTGTGCGTCGGGGGCTCATTTTCTCTGGGGATTTTGGGTTTAGGGGACACTTAATAAACCCTAGGAACATCATGCAGGGGCTTTCTCGAAGCATTTCTTGCTGCTTTATAACGGGGTGGCCGTACCCCGGGTGGGTTTTTGAGGATGGAGAGGGAAAAGCTGTCAAACATCCCGAGTTTTTCAGAGTGGGGGTGTGACGCGCCCGAGCGATGGAGCAGCTTTGGGTTGGGGCTGTGACACCGCCGGAACCGGCTCAGCCCAAACCCCCACGCTCTGAGTTTGCCTCCTGTCACCGGTAACGGGATTTTGGGTGGTGGAGGTCAGTCCTCGTCACCCAGGTGGTCGCACTGTCCCAAATACCACCAGGAGCAGCCGAACGCGGGTGTCCTGCGGTCCTGTGGTCCCCAGACCTGCGAGGGCTTCGCATGGGCTCACTCCACACTTGGAATGGGAAGCCCCGGGCTCTGCGACACGCCAAGGATCTGCCGGAGCAGCCCGGGGGCTGCAAACAGCCACGATCCTGCCCGGAACGTGCCCACCCGTGGTGGTACTCGTCTGCAGCACCGGGAGCTGTGCCGACACTCTCACTGATGCCGCTGTCGCTTGTCCGGAGGCAGAGGATGAATCAGCTCTTCCTCTGCCCTCAACCTGATCTGAGCATCAGAAAAATATGAGAACTCTCTCCAGGCTGTAATCACGGAATGACAGAAGGGTGTGGGTTTGAAGCAGCCTTTAAAGCTCATCCAGTGCCACCCCCTGCCCTGGGCAGGGACACCTCCCACCAGCCCAGGTTGCTCCAAGCCCCGTCCAACCTGGCCTTGAACACCTCCAGGGATGGGGCAGCCACAGCTTCTCGGGGCAACCTGTGCCAGGGGCTCACCACCCACACAGGAAAGAAATTCTTCCTCATATCTCACCTAAATCTCCCCTCTTCCAGTGTAAAACCGTTCCCCCTCGTCCTATCACTCCCCTCCCTGATCCAGAGTCCCTCCCCAGCTCTCCTGGAGCCCCTTTAGGCACTGGAAGGGGCTCTGAGGTCTCCGCGGAGCCTTCTCTTCTCCAGGCTGAACCCCCCCAACTCTCCCAGCCTGTCCTCCCAGCAGAGGGGCTCCAGCCCTCGCAGCAGCTCCGTGCCCTCCTCTGGCCCCGCTCCAACAGCTCCGTGTCCTTCTGCTGTTGGGACCCCCCGAGCTGGAGGCAGCACCGCAGGGGGGTCTCCCCAGAGCAGAGCAGAGGGGCAGAATCCCCCCCTCGCCCAGCTGGCCACGCTGCTGGGGATGCAGCCCAGGGCGCCGGTGGCTTTCTGGGCCAGATAGAAGTTTTGTGGTGGTAGGTCTCTTGGGTGTCCTCCCAAAAATGGGAGAGGAGGGAGACGAGCCCAGAAAACGCCGCAGAAGCCAGACGGAGTTGGTTTGCTGGGTGATGAATGCGGCGAGTGCTCCCAGTACGTGGTGGGCTGTTACTTCAAAATCCAGAAGGGCAGCAGCCTCTGAGCCTCCGGGGACGGAGCTCTGCAACCCCCAGACTTCCAGGAGACACCCGAGCGAAGGTGGAAGGCGATGGGAACGCCCGATGCGACAGGGAGGCAGTTTGCCCAGGAGTGCTGGGGGGGGCACTATTGTGCTGGTGGTGTTCGCTCTCTCCCAGTAAGGGGCTGAGCACAGCCCAGGAGGAAATGGGTAAGCTGCCTGAGCCCACTGGGCTTTCTGGAGGGGTTGTGCCCCCAAAAGTGTCAGGCAGCGGCACCCCAAAAGCCCCCGGCAGCATCCCTGAAGCCCCTGTGTCCTGGTTTGAGCGACACAGGATTAATTTCTCTTCTAATGTTTGGGAAAACTGCACTTTTGTGTCTGAATTTGTGAAAATATTTACTTTCTAGCCAGCGATGGCGTGTGGGTTTCAAGGTCTCAGTATTTTTGAGCTCACCAGGTGCAGGGATGAGGAGGAGCGAGACCCGGGCACCTGACCCGAGCTGCCCAACAGGGTTACTTCATACCATCAACGGCACATTCAATATAGATTAGAAAGTTTGCTGAGGAGTTCTCTCTCTCCCTTGACAGCCGCCATCCTGAGGACTCCTTGCCCCGGTGCTGGACCCCTGAGCCCTTCCCTCCCTCCTGAAGCTGCAGCGCTGGCAGTGTCTCACGTTTGCTGTCACTGCTGGGAGTGCACAGCTTCCACTGATAGAATGGGCTGAGTATAATCCTTGTGTATTTTATATCGGTACCGGGACGAATATTGGTTAATTATGTTAATTATTTAGTGTTATTCTATTNATCTTTAAATCTGTTTATATTTCAACCCTCGGGTTTCCTTGTTTTGTCCCCGATTCCCCTTCCCGGGTGGGGAGGGGCTCATGGGGTGAGAGAATAATTGTCTAAAACGGCAATAAATCGTTTTGGGTTCCTCAAACCGCATCCCGCTGGTGGGGCACAGGGCTCCCCGCGGGCCAGGGCAGCGGGGCAGCACGGGCAGGGGCTGAGCCGAAGGCGGGGACCGTCCTGGGCCGCGGGGGGGGATGCCGGTGCTCGGGGTCCCCAAAACCGGGCAGCGCCGCGCCGCCACCCCCCCCGCCTCCGCTGCGGTGCAGGCAGCCACGTGCAATCTCCCGCCAGCCCTCGCCACGCCCCCAGTGGGCGGGGATTCGCGCAGCGCGAACCTTATACGGTGCTGGTGGGCGGAGCCGGAGCGGGCACGCCCCCGAGGGGGCGGTGCCGAGGAGGTGCTGCTCTGGCATTGGCGGGGCGGGGGAGGGGCGTGGGCATAAGGGGGCGTGGTCTCGGCGAGGGGCGGGGCGCGGCGCCGGCCGGTTCCCGTCAAAAGGCTCCTCCGGGGCGGTGGGGGAGGGAGGGGGCGGCGGCGCCGGGAGCGCAGGTACCGTGGCTCGGGCTGAGGGCACCGGGGGCCCGCGGGGATGTTATTTCGGAGGGAAACCCCCACTCGGTGCTCACCGTGAGCCGTGTCTCGGGGGCGGCAGTGGCTCCGGTGGTCGCCGGGACGTGGGTGGTACCCGGCGGGAGGCGGCTGTTGCTATAGGGAAACCCCCGGTGTCGCCACGGACCGGGGGATACGGGGGGAGGCCGGTACCCTCCGTGGCTGGAGAGGTACGGGCATGGGGTCATCTTCCAGTATCCTCTGCTAATTGGAGGGTACAGGGGGTGCACCGAGTGCCCCCCTCCACTTTGGGGGTCCCGTGTGGGTATCGGGGCTCCTCCGGGGCCCTGTGAGCCCCCCGGTTTGGGGTCCTGTGTGGGTATGGGGCTCCCCGTGTTCCCCATCCTGGTTTGGGGACCCCATGTATGTTTACCCCCCCACAGGTTGGGGGTCCCGTGTGGGGCCCTCTGCCCCCCTCTGTGTCCCCTCAGTCGGGGGCTCTCTGGGTGGTTAAGGGCTTCCCCTGCTAAAACTGGGGTGCTCTTAAGTTTGGGGGGGTCCCAGTCTCTCCCTGTGAGTGCTGGGGTGGCTCCTGGGCTGGGGGGGTGTCCTGGTCCCCCCCAGTGCTGCCCAGTCTCGGGTCTGACCCCTCCCTGCCCCTTACTGGGCTCAAAAGTGAGGGTTCAGCTTGGACCTGGGGGTGAATGTGACTGCGGTGGGGGTGCCCCCCCCCTAAATTCTGGCTGTCTTAACCCTTTCTGGGCTGGCTGGTGATTCCCCTTGGGGTCACCATGCGGACGGGGAGAAGCTGGAACCAGTCGTGTACCCCTCATTGGTGTGACACCCCCCCCCCATTTCCTCTCTGCAGCCCTGAGCCCCTTCCTGAGCTCGACCCTCCATCCCCCGCCGTGGGAAGCCACCCCTGTCCCCTCTCCCCATATCCCTCTCTGGGGCTCCCCAAACCCTTCCTGGGGGGCTCTGAAGCTGCTGAGTTACCCGGGTGCTGTTGGGGTGCTTAACTGGTGATTGAGGGTTTCCAGCCTGTTTCTTGTCAACAGGCTGGTTTCTGATTCAGGCGAGTTCCTGATTAATGATCAGCTTTAAAATGCATCTTAAACTTAAAATCTCCTAATTTTTTGAAGCGAGAGTGGGGGGAGAGATTTCAAATGCCAGGCTGACACCCCAGCACAGCCGTAATTGCTCTCCTCTGTTATTCCCCAGTGACTTTTCATCCGTCTCTGAGTGATCCCGTTGGCCGTGTCGGATGTGACTGTCAGGATCTTTCAGCCGTGAGTTCCCAGCGCAAAGAAAACGAAGGTAATGAAGGTACCGGGGGATCTTCCTGCACCTCCTACACGAGGAAGAGGGGGGTGTTCTTTTTTTCTTAGACCAAGCAGAGCACCCCGGGGCCAGGACTGAGCACCCAAAGGGCCCTGAGGGGTTGCGGGTGGCTGCCGTAGGGCAGGTAGAGGTGCCTGTACTCTGGGGTGAGCTGCTCCTTCCTCTTCCCCCCCTTTACTTGAGCCTGGGGCTGGAGACTTCAGCGTTAAGAGTTTCTTCAGAAACTGGTTTTCATGAGAAGCCAGCCCTGGCTTTGCAGCGTTTTGTGGCGTGCTCTCCTCCCACACGAGCTGTGCAGTGACTCATCTTCCTCCGAGGACTCGGTTAAAGGAGCACCAGCGATCTCGGGGCAACGTGCGTCTCCTCCTGAAGGGAGACAAACATCTGCTCGGTGTCCCGCTCCGGTCTACGAACCCTGTTGGTGCTTCCTCCGCGTCTGCCGGGGAGCGAGAGCGAGCCGGGCTGCCTTGGGTTAGCGCTCTGAGTGCCTCTGTGCGGGGAGGGAGGAATATTTAACCTGTCTGCTTTGGGGGAGGAAGCTAAGGCTGTAATTACTCATTTGAATAAAACCTCTTCTTCCTTCTCCAAAGCTGCCGGTTAAAAACTGAGTCAAATCAGATCGGGTTGGCTGCACGGTGGCTTTTGGATGGGCCAAGTCAAAGTGTGCTTAACTGGGAGGTAGGGCAAAAAAACCCCTGTGCCTGGCTGAGGTTGGGAAGCTCTTGGGAGCCACGTGTTGGCGTTGCGTGGCTCGGAGAGCTGTCCCTCCGGCGTCACGTACCCCCTCCCCGAGGAAGAGGAGCGAGGAAGGCCGGTCAGGTGCAGGAGGCGTTGGCAGATGTCTGCCGGAGATCATGCTTGTCTGTAAACAGATCAGGTGTAAGATCTCGCAACGGGATTTTGAATAACAAAGGCACGAAGCACAAAAATAGGTTTTTCATCAGGAAAGAATTTGCCTCGGGTCAGTTAGTTTTTCACTAGATGTTTGTTTCCTGATTCCCGATGTACTTAAGACAAAATAACTGGATAATCCAGGCTCTCTTTTCCATTTAATAGCTAACTGGAGAAGCGGCTGTCCCTCTCTGTGGCTAGAGGTGCACTCGGGAATAATTTTTAACCTGCTGTCGCTGAGCCAAAGCGAAGTCAGTCTGGCCCAAACTTCCTGTGGCTTGTGAAGGGGAAATGCTGAAATGTATTCCTCTCCCGGTGACTTGAACCGGAGTTAAAAGCGGTTGGAAGTGGGTCTGTCTCTCTCATGCCATGTCTTGAGCGTGGAGGTGAGGGGGGGGGGAAAGCTCTCAGCTGAGCTGCGGCACATCTTCCCCTACTCGTGCAAGGGAGTGTGGGTCCGTGGCTGCAAAACGGCTACGGGAGGAAGGGGACACGCGTCTGGGGTGCAGGGTAACGTCTGATTGCTCTGGCGTGAACCTCCTCGGTCCAATTATGCCCACAAACGAGGGCGATCAGCTGGAGGAAGGACATGCACGGCTGCAGCAGGCGCGGCGGCTGTTTCATGGGTGGGCATCGGTCACTGCTACGAGGGACTTTCCTAAACCCAGATCACGTGGAAGGAATTAAATCCCGCTTCTGTGTATGGGGTGTCATGTTTTGGAGTTGTCTCGTGGGCAGTGGGTTTTACGCAGTGCCCTTTAGCATTTGAATATGAGGCAGGTGGCAAGTGAATAAATGCAGGTGGTGTCTAAATAATGATAATCACGTTGGTGGGGGCGTGTCTGGGTACTGGGCATTTTCCCAATTTGCAGGACTGACCTCTCCCAGATGCTGGACGCAGCAGCCGCGGCTGGAGAACCGTCTGCATCATGGTTCCTCCTTGCCGCCGGAGATGTCGGGAACCTGTGATGCAGACGGCGTCTGCCCCGGCTCTTGCAGAAGTGGCTCTGCTTGCCGCCGACTCTTTCCTAATCGTAGCTACGAGGCGGTGGTTCCCCCTTTGGGTAACCTCCTGGTTGGGTCTCTTGGGTAAGAGGTGGCAGCGGAGCGATGCAGCGCTCGGCGCTGGCGTTTGCGTCACTCGTGTGAAACGGCTCACGCTCGCCGTGCATCGCCGAGGCAGAAAGATTGGGGAGGTGGTGGTGGTGGTGGGGCCAAAACAGCCGCTGCCTTTTTGGGTGAAAGTTGTTGCGACAGCCGGCCGCTCATCTTGCGGCCCACGGAGGGCAGGCGTGGAGCATCTGGTTTCTGTTGATGGTTTTCTTGCCTCCCCCTCGCTTGAGAGTGTATTTCGGGAGACCCAGAGGTGACAGCTGCTGCACTGCAGGTTCCCAAGTTACCCTCTTTGTTGCCCACTCCAGCGCGATAGTTGCCCACTCCAGCCCACATGGGCACCCCCTGCTATCTGGCAACACTGTGCCGGGGATGAGGCAGTGGCATTAATTAAGAACAGTTTTGCAAGGGCGACGATTCAAATCTAACCCGCAAATGGAGCTGCTTATTAAAATAGAGATATTGACCCACAATTTACAGCTGGGTGTTAACGCAGAGATCGTGGGAAGCATCCCTCTGATTTGGGCTGTTTGTGTTAAATTTGATCTCTGATGTTGTACCCACTGTGGAGGAGGACAGCTGAAGAACCAGGTGAAAATGGAGTTGGACTAGCTGATTGCTGTAGGGCCCTTCCAGTTGAACTATTCTATTCTAAACGTGACAATACTTTCTTTTATTTTTATTTTTTTTTCCGAACAAGACCTGTGTGCCGGTGCTCGGCTGGCAGCCCGCGAGGACAGCTTGTGCCCGTGGGGTTGGGAGAGGGAAGGACGGTTAAACCAGGGCGTAAGGAACATAAATGACAAGGGGAGCAAAAGTCCAGGGAGATAAGGAAGGTCAGAGACTCTCAAAGGCTTTAAAATGGAGCTTCTCAGCAGTGACCTGAAGAAGCAGATACCGTGGCTGAGGAATGGGTCTCCTCTTACAGTCGAGAGACCTCGGTGTGGCTTCGGCTGAAGGACCGATGTGGCACGGTAGTCACCGGTGCCGCTCTCCCCTGCTTCCACCTTCACTTCAAGTGTTTGCTGAATCAGCTGCAACTCGAGCGCTGTTTTCTTATCTGTGGCGTTTAACGGCAGTATCAGTGTAAACCTCACGTGCAAGTGACTTTTGGCTACTAATAAATGGAAACGGGGTGTAAAAGTGATGAAAAACAATACCTGGAACTTTTATCTGTATATCTAAAAGTAGTTTCCTCATTGCCAGGAATACATGCTGTCTGCCCAAGGCGTCGGGACCTGCTGACGTGACTTCTGAGCTGTGATTTTTTTTCCCGGTCAGTGGGACGCTGGTGAGTGACTCTCCCGCCTTAAACAAAAGTCCTGTGCGTGTTCACAGTTCCCAGAGGCTTTTGCTGGAAGCGCTGGTGTGCTGGATGAGGCGATTTAGGTTGAAAAGGGCATTCTTAACACACGATGCCTCTCTACTCTTGTGAAAAGTCTGTGCTTTTCACAAGGGTTTGCACACCAGAAACCTGTGCTCTCCTTTGCCATGGGCTTTCCCGTCCTGACTGCTGCGAGCTGGCTGCCCGGCTCGCGTAGGTGCTATCCCAATTTCCCAATGCCGGGCTGTGACGCGCAACGCCTCCTGCTTTTTATCAGTGCTCCCACTCCTCCAACTCGCTTGGGCAAGAAGCCTCCCACGATCGGCTGGCGCGATAGGCGAGGCGATCGGCGGTGGGGGTGAGTGCCCGCTGCCTTGCCCGCCGGGCAGGCTGGCGTCCCGTGCCCTCTGTCACCCCCTGCCAGGAGAGGGACGGGGCTTTGGGAGCTGTGTGTCACGTCAGGTCTGTAAAGGCTTCGCTTCTCTCCCCTGCAGGGATGTGGATAGTGCTGACATGGAGGGTTCCTTATAAATAAGCACTTATAGCTCCATAAATACGCCCGTTTAACAGAACGCAGATAAGATACAAGCGTGGTCTATATTTAGACTTGCTTAGTTTTGCGGAACACGCGGTGTCCTTGATCAGAGCTGTGAGCGTTCGCTCACCTTTGTGTCCCGGGAGGGGTGTTGAGTACCGGCTGCCACGTGTAGAGCTTGAAGGCGATGCCTTGGGAAACGCGGTCTGGGAAGAAGCGCTTGTCTCTCATCGAGCCACATCTTCCCGAGGCCTTTGTGCCCTCTTGGACAGGAGGCTTTTAACTTGGTGCTGTTTTCACCAGGTAAAGAGAGGTTTTATTATCATAGAATGGTTTAGGTTGGAAAGGACCTTGAAGATCATCGAGTTCCAACCCCCCTGCCATAGGCAGGGACACCTCCCACCAGCCCAGGCTGCCCAAGGCCACCTCCAGCCTGGCCTTGAACACCTCCAGGGATGGGGCCTCAACACCCTCTCTGGGCAACCTGGGACAGTGCCTCACCACCCTCACAGGGAAAAACTTCTTCCTAATGTTCAATCTAAACCTGCCCTCTTCCAGTTTGAAGCCATTCCCCCTCGTCCTATCACTCCATGCCCCAGTAAAAAGTCCTTCCCCAGCTTTCCTGTAGGCCCCCTTTAGGTACTGAAAGGCCGCAATAAGATCTTCCCGGAGCCTTCTCTCCTCCAGGCTGAACAGCCCCAACTCTTTCAGCCTCTCCTCATAGCAGAGGTGCTCCAGCCCTCGGATCATCCTCGTGGCCCTCCTCTGGCCCCGCTCCAGCAGGTCCATGTCCTTCTTATGTTGGTGACTCCAGAGCTGGACGCAGTACTCCAGGTGGGGAACTTATTTCCCTGGCCTGTCTTACACTGAATGTGGGGATGGTGCTGACTAGTTCCCGATACTGAGTTTAAAAATCTCTGTTTTGGGGCCTCTTCCCTAAGGGGGAGAGCTCTTCTCAACCCAGCAGTCCTGGCACGTTGCTTTCCTTTAGCCTTTTGTCCTGGCACCCGGGCGCAGGCAGTCCTCGTACCTGTCTGTGCCTGATAACTGGAGTTTCGAGTCGTGCTCTCGCTGGCACGCTCAAAGGAGAGGCGATTGTTTTCTGAGCGTCTCTGCTTCGTGCTCAGACACTCGAGTAATCCTGTGGTCTGGTCAGCCTTGGACACAGGAGGAGAAACCTGTTTTTTCTGCGCTCTGGCTGCTGCCCTGGGTGGCCTCCCACACTGTCCTCCTTGTTGACGCTGCACTTTACTGGGAAAGGGCACGAAAACTGGTGTGGTTGGGCTGCCTGATGCTCTCGAAACACAAAATATCCCTCACCACCGCAGGGTGGGAGACCCGGTGTCTGTACCAGGACCGTCGCACGTTCACAGGGCTACTGCACTGCGAGAAACGTTTCCTTCTGTTTATTTTACTTCTGGTGGACGACAGAATTTCAAACCAGTGAAGTGCGTTGTGACAAAAACGTACGTGACCGCGGTTGTGTGATCTTTGCTACGCAGACTTAGCAGGGAAAAGGATGAGGCGGGATCTGAGGCACCGACAGCGCTGGGTGCTTAAATCCACGGGGTAATGTATAGACCTGCTCACAGGAGGGGTGATGCTTAACTTCTGGCTGGTCAGGGACAGCGCTTAGCGGACTCCTCTCCTCACAGACATTTCCTGCAGAAAATGTCTTTTCTCTTTCTTTCTGCAGCCCAGACACACCTGGCCGGAGCGCTTTCTGCTCCAGGGCAAGCTGAACCGAAAATGGCTGATGCGGGGGGAACGGGATTGCTACAGCTCATGTCTGGGAAGGAGAAAAGCAGAATTACCCACAGATTTCTTAGTAGAGGGGAACAATTTTAACCCTGCTCACCCACTCACTTCCTTAAGAAGCAGTAAAATTGCTGGAGAAGGAACTGCCTGTCGAGGGCAGGGCACGACTCTGCCTTGGCATCACGTGCCGTGGCAGCGCTTAGCTCTCAACTTACCCATCGGCTAGTCCAGACAGGCAAGAGAAGCAGAGACCTCGGAGCCAGCTCCTCCTAGTCACGTTCCCTGGCCACCCGCCCCAGGTAAATAGCCATCCTGGTCTGGGCGAGCAGCCTGGGTGGCCGGGGAGGACCCGGGGGGCTCAGCAGAGCTCGGCTTGTGGGTCCAGTTCCTTCTTTAGGGTCCCTGATCTGCAGCAATAGGCTGTAATTCCTACCAAAACTTCACCTCAAGGTAAAACAGCGATTCATGCGGAGGTCTAATGGTCAGTGGGTTTGTTTTATCTCTCATCTCCTCGGTGGGAGATGACATGGGGATTTCCTCTTTGTTTTGTTTGACTACTGGGTTTCTTCTTGCTCTTTTTCTTTTTTTTTCTTTTTTTCCCCCCTTCTGCCCTGGTGCTCTTGTCTCTTTTAACCTGCGGCTGCTGCATTTCTAGTTGTCCTTTAATCAGCTGATAGAGATCTGCCGAGAAATCACTGCCCCACTCCTGGCTCTTAAGGAAACCGAAGTTTGTCGGGAACATTTGGGGCTGGAGAGAGGTATGGGTGCGCGGGCTGGACTTCAGCATGGGTGAAAGGTGGGGGAGGCAAGAAAGCAAAGAATTAATGTGAGTAATGAACGAGAAGACGTCGCTACGACAAGCTGACCTTCAGGAGCTTGTGTGCGAGGCGGAGATCCTTTCCGAGGAGCTGGTGGGAGTTAGTCTGGTCCCGGAGATGTTCGCTTGTAGCTCTTACCCCCTTGTATCTGCACGCGTGCAGATGTTCCTGGCACTGGGGTGGCCTCAGAGATGACATGACTCAGGCGTGGGGTTTTTTCCTCCCATAAATTGGAAATACCCCACTGTGATGCCCCAGCCGTGTCTCTTCAGCGCAAGCAGGTCCAGGGATACGCTGATTTTTGGATCCCATCTTACCCAAAAGCTGGCAGCTCCCGTCATCATATAGCCACTTCCCACTTGAACACAACGATGAGACTTTCAGTCCTGTTAATGCTGTATACTGGGAGCTAATTTTTTTTCTTCTTTGACAATAAGGCTCTTGTAATGCCCTGTAATGCCAGACTCCTGGGAAACGTGCTCGGTGGTGAAGCTGGAGCTCTCTTAAACCAGCGGGGAAGCCTGCTGCATTTATTGAGGTCTTGTAACAAGGGCTGGTCAAGGCTTGTGTTTCTACTGTGTTGATTTAGGGTGACTAATTCATCACAAATCAACTCTTCTGTCACTCGCAGCTTCTCCAAATCAGGCTTTCTCCATGTCAGTGTCTTTCCCCACCCTAATAAGTAAAGTGTCTTACAACTATTTAGGAAATAAGGGTAGAAAAATCTGTGATGGGAGCAGCTCTACAAGCCTAGATAGATGCAAGGGGCTTTAAAAGTTATTTGTCCCCTCTCGTGAGAGGGTCTTGCTTGCCACAAGGTAGATTTGGGGCTCTAGCTGGGTATTTTAGACTTTTTGCAGCAAACATCTAACATCACCTGTTTCCAGCACAGGTCCACCAAAGCTGCCAGGTCTCTGCTTCTGGGAATGACCTCGGGTGTTGTCCTCTATCTCCTGGAATCTTAGTAAATTAGTTTATTATTTCAAAGGCCGCTCGAGCAGATCGGCAGCCTCAGAAGGGCTCTATTTTTTTTCCACATACGTTAGGACTTTGTGGATCCCAAGACCTTGAATTCTGGACTCTTCCTGCAGAGCTCTGGGTTGGGGCTTTGCAAAGAGGAGCTGTTCTTCCAGAGCCTGGGCTTGCTGTCGGAGTGCCGCTGGAGTGGCTCAAGGCACTTATTTCAAGCAAGTCCGGGGAATGTCCGCGTTGTAAGATCTTGATGTGGTTGTGTGGGTTTAGCTGTGGCATTAGAAGGGAGTTCATGGGGCTCTCCCAGTCCTCCCGTCCTCTCCTGGGCAGTCTGAAACCAACCAGGAGTTGCTTCTGCTGAAGAGTGGACGTTCAGCTCCTGCCGCTTGCTCCAAGTCAGGGGACGAAGGTTTAACCTCTCCTCTTCAGCCAAGCTTCAGTTCCTCTCCCAAATCTAGGGCATGTCTTCAGCAGGTCATTATTTCCGTGCAGACTTAGTAGTATTCTGCAGCTTCATCAGCTGATGTTTTTCCTCCATTTTCCTCCATTCCTCCTTCCAAAAAAAAAACCCCAAAAGCCCAAGGTAGGCTTGCTATGATAAACGAGAGATTTTCAGTGTTCAAGTTGTTGGAGTCCCTGGGGGACTGTGTATTCTTGGTGTGATTTCTCTCTCCGGTGGAGAGCGATAGAGCAATTTGCATTCTTAGCAAGAACCTGTTTGCATATATTTCGAAATAAGGGAGAAGCTCTTAAGGAGTGTGGTATTTGCCACATGCAGGGACAGCTCCTTTCTGTTGGCCTTTCCTGAATTTTTGGAATATGAGAGAAAGGATTCCTCGGCTGCTTTTACCCTGGAATTAACGATTGGGAAACAAAGGCACAGACGAAGCACACAAGTGATTGGCAGCGAGAGGAGGGGATGATTGAAGTCTAGGAAGGGTTCAGGTGACACTAAGTGCCACGGAGAAGCATCGGTGGAAATAATTGCCGTTCTGAATTTGTTCTGAGCAGAATATTCCCTTTGACCTCTCCTCGCTGCGCCCTGCAATTAGCTGGGCGCGAATGTGGCGGTGTTAACTTGGAGGCACAACGGTACAGGCAGAGCAAGAGCGATATCAGCGTGGAAATCATGTTGACTAAGCTAAAGGCAGAGTTTCCATTGGAAACATTAGCTTGGAGAAATAACTCTTAGAGATAAGAAGTGAAAACGTGAAAGGAGGAAACGGCTATTACGCGCTGCTCCTGTCTGCAGTTAAAATTACAAGCCGAAGGGGTAGGAAAGGCAGAGACATCTGCTGCTGATGGCTTGTGAATGGGTTAGGGTTACAGCACCTTAATGCCAAAGGCTGCGCGGTGCAGCTGGTGTAGATTTAATTTGGGAGCCTGTTCCGCAGCTGGAAACGCTTTGTGCTCGGCCGCCTCTGCCATCCTGCCGGATTCCCATCCAGGAGCCCGGGGTGAGCAAGCGCCTGACGGGGCGACGCTGCTTCTGCAACATCTGGCTGAGGACGCAGACCCTGCACGTGGAGGCCGTCGTCTTTAAATGTCGATAAAGCCATAGTGGGCAAAATAAGTGCCAGCCGCAGCGGCTGGGGTGGCGCAGGGAGAGGGGCCGTGCCGGTAAACACGTGTTTGTTCACCGCATCCCTCTGAAAAGCAAACAAAGCTCTGCTGCTCACGGCTCGGCAGGAACAGCCCTGCAGTGGCCTGGGCTTGTCGTGAGGTGCCTTTGGTAGCCTAAGGCTTGATTTTTATTTTATTTTTTTCTTCTCCCTTTGATTTTTATTGATAACTTCCCATAGCTCGCTTTGTTCTGTAGCTCTTAGAATGCCTTAGGACAGTCAAACTGCCCCGCAGTCGAGGATCAGGCTGAGCATGACTTCTTTCTCTGCTTCCCCAGCTTGTGGTAAGTCATAAAAGACAGAAAAAACCCTCCCTTTTAGTGGGATTGACTTTTTTTCTGTACTTTGTCCCTCTTTTTTTTTTTTTCCCCCCTGAGCTAATGAATACTCAGGACAGGGACGATGCTGGCTGGTAGCTGGTCTGCCTTAAGCTGTGTCTCCCGGAGAAGCAAGCGGGGAGCTCCCCCAGCTCCTCCCCGCTCCGTAAGCGGACCTGCCATAGTTTTGCAGGGAGGGGAGCTCGGGGCGTCTTGCGAGGGGGACACGAGGGTGGATGTGCCCGCGGTGCAGCCGGGAACAGGCTCTTCCCCTGAATCCGGGCAGAGAGCGCCTGGTGGGCTGCTTCGGTGAGTCAGAGGAGAAGTTGGACGGGGCCGAATCCTTCCCGTGAAGCGGCGATTGCGCACCTCCTTTCCTGGTAACTTCAAAGCTGAATGATCCTCTGCCAGCAGCCGCTTCAGCCCCTCAATCGCAAGAGTGGGATAAAACTGGGTTTCCACACCGGTGCCAAACCGGCTGGAGTGTGATCGGCGTTGCACGCTTCGATCCGCAGTGGGACAGAGTCCGTAGTAACGGCTCGGCTGACACACGAGCGTGAACGTGCCACGCGTGTTCCCTGTGTCTGCGGACCAGTTCTGATGAACGGGAGCGTTTAGGGGCAAACCTGCCCAGACCAAACCCCTCGGCTCCAGCGGTGGGGACCAGCTCCACCCCTGCCATTGTTGCGGTGCTCTCGGGCGTAGCGACGTCGGTACTCTGGGAAAAAGCTCTAATGACCGAAAATCATCAGGTGAAGCAGTCTGTCACCCAGACTGTGTCATTTCTGGGCTCTCCATCTCGGTGGAGCTGCTCGCCGGGGTTGCAACCCGGCACAGGCTGCTACTGGGAAGGTTTTAGGCAAACTCAGGTGTGCTGGAGAGCTGGGAAGGGCTTGTGTCAAGCCTCACAGCAGCTAAGCTGATGAGGCACCGTGTCTTTGGCTGCTGGGCTGGGTCTGGAAGAAGGTCCACGTGCACTTTCCGAGCAGGCAGTGAAGTGGTAAGTTGGGAAAACCCGGTGTCTTCCAAGTTTTTTTAGCAGAATAGGAGGAATCTGTCCTGTTGTGGGTGCGTAACTGGATTTGGCTGTAATCGAGGGACTATGTTTTAGGTAGTGCAGACAGGCACTTGTACCAGAACTTTGAATTCTGGTTGTAAATACAGCACTACACGAGCACAAAAGCTATTTTTGAGATAATCCAGTTTAACATCTTACAGCTGCCGCTTTCCTGAAATCATAAACACATGCAGCAGCTTCCGAGCGAAAGAAAACCAACGCCACTTCAATGCGCGGATGGGTTTTATCATCTTACCCAAGCTTTCTGGCCGGCGAGGTGTGGGTTCGGTGGCCGGCGAGGCGTGGGTTTGGTGACCACCGTCGCTTCTCATTCATGACTAACATCCTCCCATGGCACCGCTCGGGAAACGATGCGCTCCGCAGCTCGCTCCCTGCGGGCACAGCGGTCTCCCCGCTCCCGGAGATGTCTAGCTTGCTGGTCAAGCCTAATACGTTGGGAAAGGTGGTGGGTTTTTTTTTGCTCTACGTGGCTTGCAGATTTGGAGGTGTGATGCTGCTCGCCTTGAAAGGCTGCGGAGTGAACACTGTCTGCAGGCAAGGAATCCTCGCCAGGACGAGAGGCATCCCTTGTAGAGCACATGCCTGCGTGGTTCGCTTTTTATCACAGCATCCCAGAGTGCTGGGGGCTGGAAGGGCCCTCTGGAGCTCCCCCAGTGCCACCCCCTGCCAGAGCAGGGGCACCTCCAGCAGTGGCACAGGACGGCGTCCAGGCGGGTTTGGAATGGCTCCAGAGGGGGAGACTCCCCCACCTCTCTGGGCAGCCTGTGCCAGTGCTCTGCCACCCGCACAGGAGAGAAGGCCCTCCTCAGGCTGAGATGGAACTCCCTATGGTCACGTTTGTGCCCGTTCCCTCTTGTCCTGTCACTGGGCACCACTGGAAACAGACTGTTCCCATCCCCCTGGCACCTCCCCTTTGGGGATTTATCAGCGTTGATAAGATCCCCCCTCAGTCTTCTCTTCTCCAGACTGAAAAGCCCCAAGTCCCTCAGCCTTTCCTCAGCAGAGAGATGCTCCAGTCCCCTCATCATCTCCGTAGCCCTTTGCTGGACCCTCTCCAGCAGTTCCCTGTCCTTCTTGACCCGGGGAGCCCAGAACTGGACACAGTGCTCCAGATGTGGCCTCACTGGGACAGAGCAGAGGGGGAGGATGACCTCCCTCGCCCTGCTGGCCACGCTCTTGATGCCCCCCCCAGGACACCATTATCCCACAGAATATGCGGCTCGGGCAGGGAGGTGGTGTTCTGGGGTGATGCCCTGTCTCGTTTGAGGCACAGGGGATGTCAATTGAGTGATTAAATACAACTTGAAGCGCCAGGAGGCCGAAGTGAACAGGGGATATTGCTGTGTTTGTGTGATAGAGTATAATAGGCTCCATGGAGCCCGAATACCGTGGCTGGCCCCGTCTGACACGTGGGACCCCCATCTCTTCCAGGTCTGAACTTGGCTTTGGGAAGGCCGGGAGCTCAGAAGCTGCTGGACCTGGGGTGGTTTTTCTCCCCTCTAATTTCCTGCTCTCCCGTCCCGGGGCTGAGCTGCCCTCCCACGGGTGCGTTTGATCTGCCCTGCTCTTTGCTCTATCAGTTGGCAAACTTTCACCCTTCTCTCTTATTTTCCTGTGGGTTTTTTTTCTCTCTGGAGCAGCTACAACTGCTGTAAATTGCCTCTCCCTCGCATGGGGGGGTGCGGGGGGAATTTTCTATTTAAGAAGCATCTTTTGGGGATGGGGCACCCCGTGGTTTGGGTGCTGAATGAGGAAGAGGGCTGGGAGAGGCGTTTCCCGCTTTCCTGTTCCACCGAAAGCGCTTGGCATTTCCCACAACAGGGGAAATGGAGTTCTTTAGCCCATTCCTGGAAACCAGCCCCGCTCTGCCCGGACACAGCTGTCTCGCACGCTAACAGGAAGGGGTGCTGGCACCCCAAACAGCCCCCCCCGGGTGACCACGGTGCTGCTGGACCCTGATCCTGGGGACACCAGCGCTCCCCAGTTTGGAGCTNGGGGGTGCGGGGGGAATTTTCTATTTAAGAAGCATCTTTTGGGGATGGGGCACCCCGTGGTTTGGGTGCTGAATGAGGAAGAGGGCTGGGAGAGGCGTTTCCCGCTTTCCTGTTCCACCGAAAGCGCTTGGCATTTCCCACAACAGGGGAAATGGAGTTCTTTAGCCCATTCCTGGAAACCAGCCCCGCTCTGCCCGGACACAGCTGTCTCGCACGCTAACAGGAAGGGGTGCTGGCACCCCAAACAGCCCCCCCCGGGTGACCACGGTGCTGCTGGACCCTGATCACCAGCGCTCCCCAGTTTGGAGCTGCTCAGACCTGCAAAGGGGAAAAGAGCCATTGCTGTTCCTGTGCCAGCTCAAACTGGAGGCAGTGGGATGGGGAACAGCCAGTCTGGAGGAATGGTTTTTGGTCTGGTGGAGTAGTTCTGACTGTTTGTCCGAGAAAACTTAAATTCCTGCCCATCTAGCTGATAGGTATGTGTCATAGAATGGTTTAGGTTGGGAGGGACATTGAAGACCATCTTGTTCCAACCCCCTGCCCTGGGCAGGGACACCTCCCACCAGCCCAGGTTGCTCCAAGCCCCGTCCAACCTGGCCTTGAACACCTCCAGGGATGGGGCAGCCACAGCTTCTCAGGGCAACCTGCGCCAGGGGCTCACCACCCTCACAGCCAACAATTTCTTCCTCATATCTCATCTCAATCTCCCCTCTTTCAGTGTCAAACCATTCCCCCTTGTCCTATGTTTCCCTTCCCTGTTCCAGAGTCCCTCCCCAGCTCTCCTGGAGCCCCTTTAGGTACTGGAAGAGGCTCTGAGGTCTCCGCGGAGCCTTCTCTTCTCCAGGCTGAACCCCCCCAACTCTCCCAGCCTGTCCTCCCAGCAGAGGGGCTCCAGCCCTCGCAGCATCTCCGGGGCCTCCTCTGGTCCTGCTCCAGCAGGTCCATGTCCTTCTTCTGTTGGGGACTCCAGAGCTGGAGGCAGTACTCCAGGTGGGGTCTCCCCAGAGCGGAGCAGAGGGGCAGAACCGCCCCCCTCGCCCTGCTGGCCACACTTCTTCTGATGTATCCTCTGTATCCTGATGTATCTTCTGTATACTTAAATGAGTATGTGCCCCTTTCAGGGCTGCTTCGCCCAATGTCAGGTTGTGAATCGTTGCTTGAGGCTTTCTTTGAAATCCAAGTCTGTGAGAGCAATGCTTTGCTGAATCTGTTCTCCTACCTAAAAGCTTGTTTTGATTAATTTTACCTTAGAAATGTTTTTGGGGCTCTAAATCTCTGAATGAATAGGTGTCACAGGGCAGGGGCGTTGGAACTGGATGAGCCTTAAGGTCCCTTCCAACCCAAACCATTCTATAAGTCTATGTGAACTGTTAAAATGCAGCAGCTCCTTTACTCCGTGGGATGTCACAAACAATTTAGGGCTTTGCTTGTACACGATCAGTGATCACGGGCGTTAGGATCTGGTTTAATCTAGCGAGGGGATTTCAAACAAAGGAAGAAGAGCCCCACATCAGGAGGTCTTTACTCAAAAGATGGCTCAGGAAGCCCCAAAAGTCTGATGGAGCCCATGGCAGCCCATGACTCAATGCCGGAGGATGCTCCACCCTTCCCAGTGCGTGTTTCTTTCCCTTTCCCATGCCACGGTGCTCACGGGTCCTTCACCAGCACTGAAACTCGCCGCGTTTCGGGACGGCTCTCGTCTCTTCTGCGGTGTTTGCTCCTCGGGGCAGGGCCGGGGGGCTGTGGGCGCTCCTGCGATGCCGTAACCGAGCGCTCCTCTCTGTTATTACTCTTATCGGCGGCCGATGGCCTCTGCTCCGGCTGGGGCGTGCCAGGTTTGCTCATCCTGGTTGGCAGACGGTCTCGAGACCTGGCGCCGTGTCAGCCCACTCTTGCGTCAAGTTGGTCCAGAGAGGATGCGCGCTGGGATGAGGCTCGTGGGTTGGGAAGGAGGACAGAGCCTGAGCCAAACAGCCGCTCTCCGTCTTCCTGCAGCCAGCCCAGGCGGCATCCAAAGGTACCGATTTCTGCCGAAAAGCCGCGATACGGGGAAGATGCAAAAAGGGAAGCTCTGCCAGCCTGTGTCAAAGTTGCGGCCGCGTGAAAAGTGGCTTTCATTTATTTGTTGAAGGCGAGTTTGAGGCAGGGCGCACGTTGCTCACATAAAAACGCCGTATTAAAGCGATCCAGCTGCCACTAACGCGGTGCCGCTGGGGTCTCCCTTGGCTCCCCGATCCAGATGGGTTGCTGCAGTGAGTGCTCCGTCTGATTTTCGTGGCTTAAATGACAAAGCGTCCGTGCCAGTGAGGAGTCAGGTTGGAGGTATTTTTGATGCGGTGCCCGAGCTGCAATCTGGAAATCTGTTTACTTCATTCCTTCCAGTCAGGGGAACGGCACTCAGGAGTATTTTCTGCATTTTACCTGCACACGTAAGGATTTGTTGCCTAATTGCAATGTCAGATCCTATAAAGATCCTTAGATGATGTGGTGGTCGAGCTTGTAAATGGCTGGGTGGTTTTTTTCCAGCCTCTCGGTGCTAGTGAAGCTGCTGAGGGTTTGCACGGCGATGCTCGTCCCTGGCCAGCCCTTGTCCCTGCTGTACCCCGGCTCCCTTCGCCCCTTTCCCAGGCTGCCGAACAGGCTTCTCCCGCGCTTCCCATCCGGGGTTGATGCGAGTCGTGCCTGGACTCCGGCTCCCGTCTTGCGGCAGGTGAGAGGAACCACGTCCGCCATCCGTAGCTCTGCCTCGCACATGCGCTTTTTTGCTTGAAGACTCGTCGCTGCGCCTTTGGGTGCGGGAGGCTGGACGCGTTTTGCAGCCCACCCCGGAGGGTTGCACGCTCCGCAGCTCCTCTGTGCCTGCAGGCTCTCCCGGTGCTGCTCCCCCACCTTCGGAGAGCGATTATCCTTCACAAAAGAGTCGGGAAAGGCGGTATTGCTGCAGTGGTGACCCTGGAAACCCAAACGCAGGTATTTGGGGACTGGTCTGTGCATCCCCTCTCCTCCCTTCTGGTTTCCCAGACTCTGGATGCGATGGCGAAGATGCTCCGCGGCACTGGAAGTGCGGGGTGACAGCGTGGCCCCGGAGGGCTGGCGAGAGCCCCGCTGGGCTGAGAGCAGACCTGGTCTTGCTCTGTCAACAAGTATTTATTTTTTATTTTTATTTTTTTTAGCTTTGCTGCCAGGGACGTGGCTGCTCAAATGTCTGCTCCTAACCGCGTTACCGGCGAGCGCTGGTGGCCGTAATCGAGTTCAGCGTGTCCCCGGGCTTGCTCACTCCCATACCACAAAGCGTTTAGGGAGCCCATAAGTGCCTGATCCCTCGCAAGGAATGAGATTAGCATCCTGTGCCTTAGAGATTATTTTTTTTTTAAAGTCTCTCGGACCTTCTTGAAACTGGTATTTGCAGCTCCCTCGGTTGTCGTGCAGCCGGACCCTCCTCCGGATGCCTCATTGCAGTGACATGTTGTTTGCAGACTGGGAGTGTCTGGGCTCTCCGGGGTAGGAATTGTCACGCTTACGTGTTGCCTGATATGGAGGAGCCTCCAGCCTTGGTCTGAGGGGCGTTAGCGGAGGCTCCGGGAGGGTTTTACATCTAATCAAATTAATGGAGGAAGGGGTGGCATGAGCTGACTTGCATCACTTGCAGAAATAGCTGCCAGTCTCGTGACGCTGCCAGGCTCGTCGGATCTCCTTGCCCAGCTCCCGGGAGGCTGCAGCCGCCCTGGGTCTTACAAGAAAAAAAATAAAGAAATGTTTTTCCACCCTAGAAATGGAGGTGAGCGGTGGCAAGAGGGATCCAACCGTGCGGCAGCACCGGGAGCTTCACCCGCTACCTCCATCCACGTGCAACGCGTAGAGCCACCATCCATGTGCTTCATCCTCCCGGGACGCTGTCAATCCGCTGTCTCATAAATCTCACGGAAAGCAGCGATCTAACAGGCCTCCCTGGAGCTACAGAAGGAAATTATTTAATTGTCTTTTATAATAGAGAAAGGGGTTGCTCGCATGCCGCAATTAGATGTTATGAATAGGCTGATTTGTACTGGAGAAAGCCGCTTTAAATGCGAGTGCGTTGCCAGAGGCTCTGCAGAGGCTCCGTGGAGCATCGTTTTGTTTTGACATGTCAACAGTGGTGTTAATTGAGTGCGAGCCAGGGAAATAGTAAAACCTCCGTGTAAATGAATGGGTCTCTCCAAGACTCAGCGGAGTCTTCGGTAGCAAGTCAGAGCGGTGCCAGGGGTGAGGGTTTACTTAGACTTCAGAAACCAGCCTGTTCTTTCAGGCCGCGCGGGTAAAGATTTGTTGTTTTGCTTGGCAAGTAAATTGGCCGAAAAAATGCATTTTGATGGAGCAACAAAGATCTTGAGAACGTGACAAATACTTTCACGGTATTGTAACAGTTTATTTTCTGCACGCTGAAAACGTTTAGCGATGTTGGTCTCAAAACAAGCACAGACTTCAAAGCCTCTTTAATGAAACGCCACTCTTGTTTTCTGGGAATGTTCAGCTGTTCCTTAACTGGTTTGGTTTCTCCCCAAAATTTCAGCAAAGCCTGAACCTCCTGGGGAGCGGTTGGCTGAGTACAAACCCCGATCGTTGCATCCTTGGCTGGACAAAGCCCCAGTCTTGCTTCTAGGTGTTTCTTACACTGAGCATTCACGATAAAAAAATGTATTTCTGACTTTGCACATCAGGGGGGTGTGGGGGACCTGAAGACAAACACCCGGTCTCCCGTCAGCCTCCGAGCGCTGCTTTCTGGCTCTGGTTTTGTCTTAGCTGGTGTGTTACTCCCAGCTCTGGCTATCGCTGTGGCTAGCGGAAGGAAGGAGGCGTTCTGGTGCTGGAAGGGGAAACCTGCTGCTGTGCAGACACCGAATGCGAGTGACTAAGGCTTTCGGCGGGAGCAATCCTCCTCCGAAGCCTCTTCCCTCCTTGCCAAGTCCCGATGAGCTGTGAGTGTGAGTTTTGCAAGCTGGCGAGAGGAAAAGGAAAGTGATGAAGCATGAGAAAACACTTCAGCAAAAGACTTCCTACCGGTCTCTGCGTGGTTACTGAGGGCGCCTGGAAATAAATACAGACTTAAAAGCAAAAGATCCACCTTTGGGCTCAGCGTAAAGGAGGAAGAAGAGCAGATGCTGTGCCCGTTCCCCTGTACGGGCAGGTAACTCTCATCTCTCACCCTATAGCACAGGTCCCCCTCTTTCCCCCCACGCCAGAGGTTCCAGCGCTCGTGCAGCCACCCCGGGGCCACTGCGCTGGCGTTTCAGTGGCTGTTACGCTAATTTTCAGGATGACTCGCCCAATTTCCTTTAAACTGGCTTATGTTTAGGGAATCATAGAATCATAGAATGGTTTAGGTTGGAAAGGACCTTGAAGATCACCGAGTTCCAACCCCCCTGCCATAGGCAGGNACCTGTGCCAGTGCCTCACCACCCTCACAGGGAAAATCTTCTGCCTAATGTTCAATCTAAACCTGCCCTCTTCCAGTTTGAAGCCATTCCCCCTCGTCCTATCACTCCATGCCCCAGTAAAAAGTCCTTCCCCAGCTCTCCTGGAGCCCCTTTAGGGACTGGAAGGCCGCAATAAGATCTCCCCGGAGCCTTCTCTTCTCCAGGCTGAACAGCCCCAACTCTTTCAGCCTCTCCTCATAGGAGAGGTGCTCCAGCCCTCGGATCATCCTCGTGGCCCTCCTCTGGCCCCGCTCCAGCAGGTCCATGTCCTTCTTCTGTTGGGGACTCCAGAGCTGGAGGCAGTACGCCAGGTGGGGTCTCCCCAGAGCAGAGCAAAGGGGCAGAACCCCCCCCCTCGCCCTGCTGCCCACACTTCTCCTGATGCAGCCCAGGATGCGGTTGGCCTTCTGGGCTGTGATCGCACATTGCTGGCTCATGTTGAGCTTCTCATCAATCAGCACCCCCAGGTCCTTCTCAGGGCTGCTCTTCCAAATCACAGCGATGGGAGCTGTGTCACTAGTCCATCACACGCCGGGGGGACACGGGCTGGCCGCACCGCCGGGGTGTACCGAGGGGGAGGAATGGCCCCAGTGGTCAGCAGAAGTGTGTCCCCCGGCTCCGAGTAGGGCAGGGAGGGATGCGCAGGGGGAGACCGCTCTCGCCTCTGCTTTGCCGCATCCTCCTGTCTTCCCGGGTACGAGGGGTCTATGGCAACCCCGGCCTGAATAACGGCCGCTGGCAGGGCGACGGGGGCGCCGAGCTACCAGCTGGCCGCCCTCTGCGCGGCAATCAGCTGCTTTATTTGTGCTGGTCTTTCCCCCCCCCTTCAGTGTCTCCCGCAGGTGAGCTTTTCGCACGTCTTTTAAGCCTTGACCCTGGTGGCTTCTGTGCTGCTTCATCACCCGGCAGCGTCCCAGCGGAGGGCTCCGGTTGCTAATTACAATCACGGCAGCCTTCCCCGCCGGCGGCTCGCGGCTGTTCGAGCTTTGCTGCTGTGACAGCTCCGTACAAAGCCCAAAAGGGATCATCCGGTAGTTGAAATTTCCTGACCTACGCGTGGATTTGGTGCCTTGGGAATGAGATGATGGGGAAACCTTAGATTTAACGAAGCACAGTTGCTTGCTGCAGCTTCACTCCGACCAGCTACAAAACAGGTTTGACCTTTCTGGTGTCAGCTTGAAAGAGGTCGGGGCTTTTAATGCAAATTGTTTTGCTTCTTCCAAGAGGTGAAGGCTAAATGTCAGGTTTGATGAATGAGCGATCTTTCACGGGGGTGGAGGGAAACTCCTGGGCACACTCCACCCCGCGCACCGACGTCACTTCCATTAAGAGGCTGAGTAACGTTTTCCAAGAAGCCAGAGATGGTAGGTTGAAGCAGTGCCGTCATCCACGTGGGAATTGCGTCTGGAACAGACTTATTACTCTCTAATGAGCATCGGTGACCAAATCACCTCTTGTATTTTCTAATTGAGAGCTGGAGAAAGCAAGAGACATGACGAGGGTGGGGGTGGAGACCCCCTCTGAAGTTGACTGGTTGCCGTCAGCACCTGCTTTCCCCATCCTGCCTCGTGATGCTGGAGGTGGCAGCGTCCTCCTGCGCGGTCCTGGGAAGGTGTGGTAGAGCTGGGAGCAACACGAAGCACTGCAGAAGTATTAAACGGTGCATCGGGATGCCTGTAGGGCAGGGAGAAGGTTTGCTGGAGGTCTCCACAAGGGTCTTCACCCTTAAGCAGCCCTGCTGCTTGCTGGAGAGAGATGCCCCGCGTGACCAACAGAGCGGCTTCCAGTTTGGGCGCTCGGCGGGTGTTTTGCCGTGACCCGGTACGCGGCGGCTGTCAGCGCTGCTGGAATCCAGCCCTTCAGGAAGGCAAGCCTGCTCGGGGCTGCCTGCGCCCTACTTCCCCCTGCGGACCTCGAAACCCGGTGGGACGGAGGCGGGGTGCCTGGGAGCAGGTTTCTGCCCAGCGCGGGTGAGTCTCGGGCTCATCCCGGATCCAGAAGCTCCACCGCGCGCTGCTTTCCCGGGGGGAGATCCCCAAGCGCTGCCCTCGGCCGATCGCCTCTGCCGTGACCCTCGGCGGTAGCTGCAGCACCATCCTGCAGCGCAGCACTCGGGGGAAATAAGGAAACCCTCTGGCTGGGGACGTGTTCTGGGAGCTGACCGCCCACGGGACATGGTTTGTGACATGGTTTGTGTCCTGGTTTGACGTAGAACAAACCCAATTTTCAGTAATTTTCCTTTTCAGTTAAGTCTCTTCTAATTGACTGCACTCTCTGAAATTAAGGGTGTATTTTTTCAGGCAGCGTCTGCTTTTAGCTGATGTTTACAGCGAATACCAAGGAATGGTGTGCAGAGAGGCTCCTGCTCATACTTACTCCTATAACGACCGAGGTCAGATAACTTTATTTGCCCCGTTGGGGGGGTTGGAAAGCAGAAGAGCTTAGAGGGACCGCACCTGCGGGGAGGAGTGGGCAGGACAGGGGACCCCAAACTGACCAACGGGGTATTCCAGCCCATCTGCCTCATGCTCAGTATAAAGCTGAGGGATCAAAGGGGTCAACCCTCTCCTTCAACAGCCGGTGGCCGAGGAGAACGCTGTCCTCTCTTCTGCCTTTGATCCCGATCTGTGTGTTCCTGAATCCGGTTCCCATCTGCCGCTGAGTCCAGTGCCTGCCAGCGATGCGATCGTCATCCTGGGAGCTCAATATTGGTTTTATATATGGCACTATTTTCTTATTAATAATATTATCTTTTCTTTTTATTGGTAATATCTCATTATAGCTGGTGTAGGGTTTTTTCCAACTCATAAGTGTCTCTCCCTTCCCCTTTTGAGGGGGAGAGGGGTTAATAGGGAGCATCTGTTGTTCGTTTAGCGGCCAGCCCAGTCCAAACCTTGACAATTTGCATCCACAGCTCTCCTTTGCTTTGGCCCTGTACTGTGGCACCTTCATCGTTCAGGGCTGTGAGTTTGCGTCGGGAGCAGTGGGGTGACGCACGGGGACGAGCCGACCCCATCACAGGTTAGCCAGGCCTCGAGGAAGGCAAAGCACCTTCATAAAACCTTTCCCCAGCTCTGCCCCAGCTCTGCGCCAGTGTGGTGTTTCCCATCCAGGAGCGGAGCTGCTGAAAGAACAAAAATGACACAAGGAGGGAGGAAAAAAAATCCTCCACGTGCTCGGCGCTGCGGTGATCCCATTGACTTTGACCACGGGTGCTCGGTTGCGTGAGGATCTGCGTTTATAGCAGCCGTTCGGCTCTGCTTTATGCCACCCCACGCAACCCGGTGAGGTCTCACGCTGCCGCACGCTTGGCGGGCTGAACTGTGAAATTTAAATTTGTAGGAAATTTCTAGAGGAGCACCTCTCGCCCCTCTTCTTTCCATCCTGTGCCGTCGCTCTCCCCGAGGGCGGCCGCTGCGTTCGCCGCTGCGTTCCTCCGACTCCCTTAGCAACCCGCCGGCACGCAGAGGGTGGCCGCGGCGTTGCGCTATCTCCTCCCGGCTCCGCGGCGAGGAGGTGGTGTGGGAACCAGACAAGTGGTACCCGAGCCGGCAGGCTATTTCCAGATCACCCCACCCCGGGCACAGCGCTCACGTCTCGCCAAGGGGCCGGAGCGAGCCGTGACTGGGGCGTGCAGTCGGACGCTCTCCTTTGACTCATCGACCTCAATAAGTTTTGAGCTGTCTCAGACCGTGTCCCGTCTGTCTTTTTAATTGCAGGTGGCTCCATGTCCCAGCTCCAGAGCTCCTGGGAAATGCACCAGCAGAGCGTGGCGTATCTTCCAGATACAGGTAAAGCGTAACCCTCCTCTGCGCAGAGGACGTTCTCCTTGGGGCTGTGGCTGTCTTTTCCCGGGAGCTTTCTCCAAGCGGCGTAGTGGATTAGGACTCCCGTCTAAAGGAGCTGTGCATCCCCAGGCGCTCCGGGGACGTCCCTTGCCGGCCTTTGGGCTTTGTGCTCTTTGGGCTTTGTGCTCGAGCTCGGCAGAGCTGCGCTCCCCCGGCGGGGGATCAGGGGGAGTCCAGGCTTTACTGGGCTCAAGCAATAGCGGTCTGGTAGACTTACAGTGAAACTTAAATTGTCGGGTTGTCCTCTTGCATTATTTTTTTGAACTCTCTTTTGCTCCAGACTCGCTGTCTGGAGTTACTGAGGGACTGATAAAGAGTATTTTACGTGGGACAATTCCAGCACCAGCTAAAAGCCTTCCGAAAGCAGCCCAGACCCAGCTAGGCAGCAGCTCTCTGCGGTGCCTCTTGAGGAAACATTTAGCCATACTTAAAAAAAAAAGGAAAAAAAGAAAAAGCTCTTGAATCAACTGAAAATTTCTCATCGTGAGATGTGCAGAGGGGGTAACTCTGTCCTGCGCGTGGGGAAACTGAGGCACAGGAGCTGCTGAGACCTCGCAGGATAAGCTGAGCTCTGAAGACAGCCTGTCCCACCGAACCGCCGCATGGGGCCATCTGATACCGCAGCCTCCCTGTGCTCTTTACTAAGATTTGGCACCGTGAAAACGCCTAACCTTTATTTTCCCAGGGCTTTTAGATACTCAGTCTAATAGCAGGCAGACTTCTCCCGGTGGATATCATGAGCCAGTCTATTAAAAGCTCCGTTTTAATATTCATTTCAGCGATCTGCGTTAGGAGCACTGTTTCCTCCCTCCCTTGTTTACGTCCCTGTTGAGGGTTTATTATTATTCTTATTATTTTTTTTAAACAACGTTCACTTGACTCGCGTTTGGGATTTTTCTCGCTTACGGGAGCTGGTGTGAGTGCGCCGGTGCCGCTTCCTGTCTGCGCGCGAGGGAAATTCTGCGCCGGCGTCCGGGCGGCGTGACCTCTTTCCCTGTGGTTTTGCAGCATCGATCTGGGTGAATTCTGGTCCCTTCGAGGCTTTCTGAAAACAAACACGAAGGAGTTGGGGGAGGAAAAAACCCACTGATCTGGGTTTGGGGTGCGCGATGGGAGTTCTCTCACTGGTGCACCGCCATAAGATTGTGCTGCGGTGCGTTTAAGGCTGGGGGTACGGGAAGGGGGGGATCAGCCCTGGTTTTACTGGGGAGATAAGCAAATATGTACGCATACTAAAAATTGGCTAGAACCTGCTTTTTGGTGGTGTTAGTGCACAGAGCCAAAGGGAACGCAGAAGTTTCTCTTGCCAAATCATGTTGAAGTCAAGGAAAAATACTTTATTTGCCTCTAATTTGCTTTTTGTAAAGCTGCGACAGCTTTACAAAATAAAAACCTGGCTTTCTCCGCTCTCCCAGACATGGAGACCATGGCCGCCAGCACATCGCTTCCCGACCCAGCCGGAGAGTTCGACAGGAACGTGCCCCGTATCTGTGGCGTCTGTGGGGACCGTGCCACTGGCTTCCACTTCAACGCCATGACCTGTGAAGGCTGCAAGGGCTTCTTCAGGTGAGCGAGGGTCTCTGGGGAGGAGGAATCTCACTCCGTAACCACCACGCCTCGAGGAGCGGGCGAGCCGATCCTCGGGGTGCTGCCTGGCTGCCGTTCCAGTTACCTGCGTCCCTACGGAGCTGGGCTCCGGCCAACCTGAGCCCACCTTGCGGACGGCTGACGTGCCTTCAAATCTTGATAACGGAGAGATCACAAACTACGTGGCTTGCTGTGGCACCCCGCTACGGGGAAATAGGTTGTTTTCGCCATAGCCGGAGATCTCCATCTGTCTGGGAGCCTTGCAGAGCTCCGCGTGCAGTAGAGGCAGGAGCGTTAAGAGCATCTAGCACACTCTGGATGGCACCTGGGGAAAAATACACCTGAAAGTAGCAGTCTTTTGAAAACTAAGCTGGTAGGATGGCCACAAACTTCATAGAATCATAGAATGGTTTAGGTTGGAAAGGACCTTGAAGATCATCGAGTTCCAACCCCCCTGCCATAGGCAGGGACACCTCCCACCAGACCAGGTTGCCCAAGGCCACCTCCAGCCTGGCCTTGAACACCTCCAGGGATGGGGCCTCAACAACCTCTCTGGGCAACCTGTGCCAGTGCCTCACCACCCTCAAAGGGAAAAACTTCTTCCTAATGTTCAATCTAAACCTGCCCTCTTCCAGTTTGAAGCCATTCCCCCTCGTCCTATCACTCCATGCCCCAGTAAAAAGTCCCTCCCCAGCTCTCCTGGAGCCCCTTTAGGCACTGGAAGGCCGCAATAAGATCTCCCCGGAGCCTTCTCTTCTCCAGGCTGAACAGCCCCAACTCTTTCAGCCTCTCCTCATAGGAGAGGTGCTCCAGCCCTCGGATCATCCTCGTGGCCCTCCTCTGGCCCCGCTCCAGCAGGTCCATGTCCTTCTTCTGTTGGGGACTCCAGAGCTGGATGCAGTACTCCAGGTGGGGTCTCACGAGAGTGGAGTGGAGAGTGGACTTCTTTTCTTTAAAGCAAGCCGCCTCTGATGCCTGCTCTGAAGCTCTGCACGCTTGTGTGTGGAGATGCGTGGGGTCCTCTGCCCACCTGCTGGAGGGGGCACCGAGCTCTTTCCAAAATCAGGCAGGCTTTCACTCCCAACTCTGCCTCTTGGAGGGGTTTAAAGTAGCCGTAGGCTGTATACGCAGCTGGTTTGAGGCTTTTTTCCACCGTTTTGAGTGGCCTCAAGCTGGCCCTCAGCAAGGCAGAAGCATCTCCGAGAGCTGTTGGGTTCTCTGAGGCCGGAGAGTTTGTGGCTATTCGTTAGCGGCTCGTTTTTACCCCCGCGTCTGTCGAGGGGATGCTCCCCTACGGCCGGCGCCGAACCGTTCACGTGGGAGTTGAGATCGCTTGCACCAAGTGAGAGAATGACTAAGCGCTGGTGAAACGAAGCAAGATAACGACTGGCGTGGGACTGGCTGGGAGAAGCCTTGCTCAAGTATTTTGCACTGTAATGCGACGGTGGCGCAGGTGGCTGTGGGATTGCAAACACCGGAGCGCGCAGCTTTACGCCACGGGCTGGGCTCTTACAGCAACCGGAGCTTGAACTTTCACAGCAAAGTCATGACTCCTCCTCTGGTAGGAATTTCGGGGCTGGATGGGGGTTTTCGCATACTGCAGTCCTGCAGTCTGTTTTCGAACGGGGCGGCTTCGCAGCCCGGCCAACCTGAGCGACAACATTTTCCTCAATTGCTGCCGCTAAATGAGTAACTCTTCTTTCAGGTGCTCTCCTCTGCGCTCGGGTCTGGTGTCCCTCACCTTCCCCATCCCCGTTGTGGCCACAGAGGCGACGGTCTGGCTTCTGACCTCTGAAATGGCCGGAGCTGCTCGACAAACCCTTCTTGGGTGCGATGTGGCTCTTGCACTAATGTTTTCCCGTCTCTATTGTCGCACCGTTGTAATCGTGCAAGACGTAGAGCGGTGACGGTATTTCTGAACAGACATCTTAATGATGTGAAAAGCTCTCATCTTCAGCTCGCCCTTCATGCCCCATATAAAGCCTTTATTTTCAATTTAAGGCTCTTTACTGCTTTTTTTAATCCTGCTTTCCAGGCACTCTCCCCAAGCTGGGTTTTGCTGTGTTCCCTCTTGCTTACGCAGGCTTGTTTACGTGCTGTTTTCAATCACTGAATTAATTAATGCTCGCTGCTGCCACAGTATCTAAGTGCTTTCTGCATTAAGATACAGCAGCACTGCCGTGGAAGAGCCCGAAACCCTAAAACTCTCCTAGAAAAGCTCTTCATCCCTTTGCCAGCACCTTGGGTTTTATGACGGGCTGTGCTTGTACCTGCTGGTTTTCAACTTCCAGTTTGGGCTCCCTGAGCAGCTCTTTGGGGGGAAAAAAAATTAAAAAATAAGTAAATCACTGCACAGGTCTGAGTTTAGGGTGGGTGATTGCACTTACCTGCGAGGTCGGACTCGCAGCCTTGGCTGGAAGGAGCTAAAAGAGGGTTGAGCGGCTGCGAATACCGACCTGCAGCAGCAAAACCTTGGGAAGGTTTCGGAGCTTTTTCTGAGTGCTCACGGGTGATAGACGTGACTTTGTCTCCTCTGTGGGCTGAGCTGAGACGGGTCCCTGCGTACCCGGTGCACCGTAGGAGAGGGATGCAGCGAAATGCAGCCTGAGCCTTGGCTCGCTGCGGGGGCTGCAGAACTGCCGGAGGACCTCCTGGTGGATCTCACCTGCCTCGGGGACGTACCTGTGTGACGCGATTCCCCCGTGTGAAGTCCCCCCCTGGAGGTCCTGGGATTAATGGCTCTGTAAAGGGCATTGGGAATTTATTGGCACCTCTGGGTGCTCAGAGCTCCACGTAAGCTGCAGCACAAACAGGCGTGAGGCAACCTTTGGCCGCTGGCTTCCAAGTCCACTGTTTGCTAATGATGCCAACAGCAACAGTAGCCTTTTATTGAGCTCTGCTGTTTGCTCGGGAGCTCTTGAAAAGGGGCTGAGCCGGAGTGATTTATTCTTCTGTGACTTGGCTGAAGCACCCACGGTTTCTCTGGCTGCTTCTACAGTCCCAGTTTTCCCCCGGTGCAGCGACACTGGGCGTTAATAGCAGAGCTGCTTGGAAAGGCTCTGGGTATTTCAAAACCTCTGAAGTCCCCACCCATCCTGTCTGCATCACTGCATCTCCCACTCCTGCAGTCCTCCCCGGTTCTTCGCCGTGTTCTACACGAAACTTCTAAAATAAATCCATCCCCTCCTCCAAGGGCTGTCTCGAGATATTTCAGGGCAAGGTGCGCTTCTCTGGAGGGTTCCTGGGGTCAGAAGTGGGGTTGGAGCTGGCAGGATTTGGGGGAGAAGATGCAAAATGGGTGCCAGAGAGCTGCAGCTCTGCTCCCGGCGTTGACTTGGCGTTGGTGTACCTGATCCCTGGGCGGCTGTGTAAGGGTAACGGGGGAGAAATTGGGGATTATCCTACCCCAAAGGGCTTGTGATGGCTGCACGCGGTGGTTCTGCTGCAGCCTCGGTGCCAAAATGACTCCTGGTGTATGAGCCATGTGGTGGGCGACGGACAGGACGTGCCAGGAAGGCCACAGCGGGGTTTGGTTATGAGTAGGGTAGTTTTCAGGAAACAGTATTTCACAGGTTCTGCGAATATGAAAGTTGTGTGTATGGAAAGCCCATTTTGCTAATTAAAAAAAAAAAAAAAACAACTCAGAAAGAGTTACTTAGAAGATCGATCCTGTCTGGTAAAGGGGAAAGACCGAGCACAGCGCTGCCACGTGGTGCAGGTCTCGTCCCGGCTTTGCCCTGCCTCCGGTGCAGCTCTCGGGCTGCAATTCACCACCTGGCTGATACGTAACTTCACATTCCTGATAAATGCCCCAACGTAGGAAAGACATGGAATTGTTGGAGCGGGGCCAGAGGAGTCCCCGGAGATGCTGTGAGGGCTGGAGCCCCTCTGCTGGGAGGACAGGCTGGGAGAGTTGGGGGGGTTCAGCCTGGAGAAGAGAAGGCTCCGGGGAGACCTCAGAGCCCCTTCCAGTGCCTAAAGGGGCTCCAGGAGAGCTGGGGAGGGACTCTGGATCAGGGAGGGGAGTGATGGGACAAGGGGGAATGGCTTCAAACTGGAAGAAGGGAGATTGAGATGAGATATTGTGAAGAAATTGTTGGCTGTGCGGGTGGTGAGCCCCTGGCGCAGGTTGCCCCGAGAAGCTGTGGCTGCCCCATCCCAGGAGGTGTTCAAGGCCAGGTTGGACGGGGCTTGGAGCAACCTGGGCTGGTGGGAGGTATCCCTGCCCAGGGCAGGGGGGTTGGAACTTGATGGTCTTCAAGGTCTCTTCCAACCTAAACCATTCTATGATAACCTAAAAGCCATTTCGTAGAGGCGCTGAGGTTCGCTGTTTGCTCGGTGGGACCATTGGGCATACATCTACCAAGGATGGAGCTCGACTGGTGCAGTCGGGGGGTGGTTACTGACCAGGTTTCCTGGTTTGCGGAGCAGGAGTTTGGCAAATCACAGTCCTGGCTGCGGCTGGAGCGTTCCCTAGATCTGTTGGGCGAGACAAAGCCAAGGTGGTCTTTTTCTGCCCTCGTGAGATGGACACCCCCCAAGCAGCGGTGAGCGATGGCCGTTGCCCCTCCGTGCACAGCAGCACGTGCTTTGCAATACTCGATTTGCGCGTGGCGAGTGATTACGTTGGGGAGCACGTATGGGGACGGTGTCCCTGCTTTCCCCGGCCACCCCGACCTCGGAGCACATCGCTCCCCGCTTGGCAAACCCCGGCTTCCCCTGCTGCTGGCCGTGGCCCTGTTTACTCTCGCCCGCGGACTGGGTTTGCCCAGGGAGGGATCTCGTTATTTTTAACATTCGGCAGCCTGCCTGGGACACGGATCTTAAATGAGCCTTGAAATGGCTAGTTCTGGAGCTTTATAAAAATACACCGGAGCCAGACGGCGTGTGCTCCCGCCGTGGGGTGGACGGCCGCTCCTCTGCGCTGCTGGTGTAACTGGGGGGG
>VUYV01000899.1:34560-66433 GCA_008711295.1 Anarhynchus alexandrinus | reverse complement strand
CCCCCCCCCCCAAAAAAAAAGGGGGGAAAAGGGGGGGGGGGCCGGGGCCCGGGGGGGGGGGGTGGGGGGGGGGGGGGAGTGCTGTCCTGGCAGCGCGTCACCCCCGTCGGAGGACGAGGAGCCCCGGGGGTGCCGGGAGCCTGGCGGGAAGAGCCGGGGTGCGATTCCCCGCCAGGAGCTCGGGTCCGGCTGAGGGCGGCTGCAGTCGATGCAGGGTCAGGCCGGACCCATGGTGGAGCCGGTGGGGAGCTGCCCCTGCGAGCTGTGGGCGCAGAGGATCTGGGGAGGGGGCGAGGGCTGGTGGGGCCCTGGTTAGTCGTGCGGGAGCTGGGTTGGGCTCCGCTCAGCGGGGTCTGACGGCCAGCACTGGGCTCTCCACGACTCGGGATGGGAGATGGCGAAAGGGCTGACCTGCTGTGGTGGCCACTTGGCCGGTCTGGGCTGGGTGCTGGGGCAGCGCTGGAGGTCTCTGACTCAGGGTTGTTGCAGGCTGTCATTAGTCTTTATTAGCAGGGAGAAAACAAGCTCATAAACCTAAGGGTCAGGCTGGATTTGGGGTTGGTGTGTTCAGCCAGGGCGGGTTTCCCTTTGCAGGCCTGGCAGGCCGGGGGTGACACAGGCAGGCTGATGGGAGATCCCTGCCCCTCTCCCTGCTGTGGTCTGTGGCACAAGAGGGTCCTTGTCACCCCCAGCCCCCGTGTCCCTGGGTTAGCCCCTGCGGTGGGAGCGCCCTGGGTTCTGTGACTGAATGGGGAGCCCAGCTCTGGCTGCAGAGGGGAGAGCACAGAGCCTAAAGCATTCGGCAGTGGGGCAGTGACAGTGGGAGGCCTGTTTCGTGTGCCCCCCAGGGGACGTTTGGGCCTGGGCACAATGAGAGAGGTGCAGTGCTGCGGTCACGGCATTGTTCTCCGGAAAGGTGTTGGCCAGGGCGGCCTCACGGCTGCAGCCACAGGGACACGAATTGTGGGGGCAGTTGGGAAGGGACCCACTCCTGTTTTGGCCACAGCCCAGGGGAAGGAGACAGTTTTGAGCTGCTCCTGTCCTGCTCTGGCTGTGCTGGCAGGAGCCCTCTCAGCTCTGTGTCCCTTTGCTTTATATGTCCTGTGCCCAGAGAAAGACTTGGATCGAGCGACACCACAGGCCAGTGCGCGGCTTTGGGTTGGTCTCTCACTGGAAGTACGAGCTCGATCTGACATATTCCCAAGAAGCGAGGCAGGGCTGCGTTCGAGGCTCGCTTGCTTTCCAGCACATGTTTACACTGACAAATGGCCTGGCCGTTGAGTGGGAGAAGCTTCAGCTCCTTTGAGGAGCAGGCGTAGGTCCTGGATGGCTGTGCCTCCCACGGCTGTGTCCCACATTTGGGGGTTAACCTCCAGCCTGTGCTAGACGGGCATGGCTAGAAGCAAACTGCAGGGTGGGATTACGCAGTTCTGGCTCAAAACCCCCTGTAAGGTCACTCTGCTCCTTCTCCTGTGCCGGCTAAGAGAGCTCAGAGTCTGTTCGGGCTCAGCCAGCACCAGGTAAGCTGTCCTCCAGCTTCTCCTGGCTTAGGCCTCATGCCTCGGAGGTTTGGTCTGACTTGCAAACAGCCCCTTGGTGAGCACTGGAACGCAGGGCGAGGGGAGGCTGGAGGGGCAAGAGCTCCCTTGGAGCCCCTTCCCAGCCAGGAGTCGGAGCTCATTGCTTTTCCCTGAGTAAGCAGCCCTTTTCCCAGCAACAGAGGGATTTCAACAATTTCAAAGCAGCTCCCAGGAACTTGGGCTTTCTCCTGAGGTGTGTTTAATGTGGTTGTGTGAGTTTTGAAATAGTTGACACCTGGTTTTGTTGGTGATTGAAGCAACTTGGTGTAGGGAGTGTGGGACGTGTGGTGTCCAGAGAGGGAGGGACAGGTATAAGTGCCCCAAGCATATGATGCTTCTCCTCTCCTTCTCCCTCAACTTCTCAGGCAGAGCTTGGACGCTTGACTACCCCGCTCAGTTTGTTTTTTATCTTTCAGGCATTTAAAGTCTTTGAGCGGATGGCCCGGCAGGATGACGAGAAGAGGCGCCGAGAGCTGGAGGCGAAGCTAAGGAAGAAGGAGGAGGAGGAGGAGGCTGCCGCATCTGCCGAGAGGGTGAAACTGTCCCCTGCAGCTCAGGAGGTTGAGGTCGAGACAACAGCAGAGCACGTCCCAGTGCCGGATGCCGGGGGAGCTGTGGGGACACAGGAGTCGGCTGTAGCCCAGGACGCAGCCCCCAGTCCTGTGTCAGCAGAGCCCCCAGGGGCGGCTGCCCCAGCAGAGCCCCGGCCAGCAGAACTGCCCACGTAAGGGTCTCTTACTTTCTTCATGCTCCTGGCAGGGGGGAGGCAAAACCATGGAGGTGGTGTTTGCTGTCCGGCCGTACAGCCCTTTTCGGGGGGAGTGGCCCTCCTCTGTGGGCACTCAGCCCGTTGGGAGGCTGTGAGGATTTCCCTTGCGGGCTCCTGTGGCCGGAGACGTCGAGTAATTCCCCATGGGAGGGCAGGGCTTGTTCTCGTCCGGGTGGTTTGGTGTCTGCCCCTCTGCTCTGAGCAGGGAAGGTGGCATGTCCCTGTCCGCAGCCCCACAGAGCTGTGCCGGTCCCTGTGACTTCTCCTTGTGCTGGCTGTGGTGAGCAGCGTCCCTTTTCCAGCACTTGCCATGGCGCAGCTGGGCTGGTGGTCCTGTCCATTGCAGCTCTGGGAAACCCTAGCACCACCTGTAACCCTTTTCTCACAGCAATTCAGTGTCGGGCTCCCCTGGCGTGCTGTGAGATGTCCCGGCAGGCAGCTAGGAGGTTGCACAGATACCTGCAGTACCTGCGATTGGCATGGGCAGGCCTGGCTGCGTGGCAGGCAGTGGGGCCAGCCGTGGTATCAAATACATGTGGCCAAAAATGGGTTTGGAGACCTCCGGAGGTCTCTGGCCCAGCTCTTTGCTCAGAGCAGGGCCAACTTTGAAGATCAATCAAGTGCTGCAGAGAGTTTTGCCTTTAGCTGTGTTCTTTCACCAGACTCCATTGCTTTCAAGTGGGGCTAAGCAACCTTGTTTTTTGCAAAAATGTCCTTGTTTCTAAGTCCTTCCAGGGTGTCTGTGGCTCTTGCAGCTCAGCTCTGTCCACTGAGCAGCAGGAGGTGAGCACCAGTGGGCCGACATGGCCTTTATGAACTGCTCACCGGAACGCAGGGTCCTGTGCAGGTTCTGCTTGTCCTTCCCTGGGCATCACCCTGAGCCCAGGCAAAGCTGTCTCACCCTCTCTTGGGGCCTCATGTGCTATTGAGTTTCAAGCTCCTGTGTCTCCTCACTGCCTGAGTCAGTGCCTTGCGTTGCCTCGCCTTGGGGAGGGATGCCACGAACGGGCCGTGGCAGATTGGCGTCTCCTTCTTCCTTCCCCAGTGTCTCTTGTGGTCAGAGCCCCACAGAATGGCCACACCGCCCCCCACCTGCTCACCGCTGCTTTCCTGGTCATATGTGGGGCTTTGCTGCGGTCCGTCCCCGCTGTCCCAGTGGTGCTTGGTGAGGAGGACAGCTTGGACCGGTGATCCCTGTCCTCCAGGCCAGGTTTAGACACATCGATGGTGAGAAAGCCCCCAGAGGGAAGCAGGCTTTGCTGGGGGAGCCCCAAGGCCTGGAAGGAGTGGGGTGGCCAATGCTCACGAGGGGTAGGGAGGCTTCAGAGCCCAAACTTTGGGGGCTGTTGGCCCTTGGTGTGTGGAAGGGATGGTCTGAGGACCAAAATCCTGGAGGCAGAGGGATGATAAGTGGCAGGATGTGGCGGAGACGGAGCCTGCAGCCTCAGCTCCAGGCAGCGGTAGAGAGGAGGGTCTGAGCGTGGCAGCCGTGGTGAGGAAGGGGAAGGGTGCCCGCTGCGCCCGGGCAAAGTGCCTGCCAAGTGACTCGATCCAGTGGTGAGGAGGAGATGGACTCGTGCTTGACTCGGCTGGTCTGACACACATCCTGCAGGATAAAAATAAGCCAGAAGCCAAAAATGAACTCACCTGAAAAGCCACGTTCTGCTGCCTGTGCCGGAGCTGTCCTGCGAAAGAAAGATTGTCTCCAGTGCTGTCAGTCTGACACCTCTCTCAGTGCAAAATTAACGAGCCAAAAAAAAGCCCTGTTAGAGCTGGCAGGTCTCTGCGGCCAGGCTGTGCGGCCACGGCACTGACCCGTGTGATTCCAGCCCGGCTTTATCCCAAAGGGAAAGGAAGGGGAAGGACATGAGGCGGCCAGTGGGAAGGAGCTGGGGCTGGCCTGAGCACCGGCTGCTCGGGCCCCCTCGCAGCCTGGGGTTGTTGCGTTCTGCTGCGTGAAGTTTCAACTCGGGCTTTTTGTTGTGGGGGCAGCAGCTGTTGCGAGTGGTATTTAGCTGCCTGAAAACAGATGTTAGGGCTGTGGGAAGGAGACTGGAGGGATTCGGAAGGAAGCTGAGGGCCGGTGCGGGGGCAGGACATGTCTGACGGGGCCAGTTTCTGCTGCAGGTGGGGAGAGCCCAGCCCTTGCATCCTCCACCCTTTGAGTGTCTGTCCTGGTGCAGCCGGAGCGTGGCCCCTGACAGACTTCAGATGCTCGGATGCTGTTCTGCAGCCGTGGCATGGAGCACAAAGCCCTGCGTGGCAGCTCTCTCACCGGTCTAGCTGTGAAAAGAAGGTGCCTTCAGCTGAATACAGGTGCTCCTGCAGCTTCTGCCCTGCCCAACGGGCTTTTCTGCCTTTCCTCGTCCTGCCTGCTCCGGCTGCCCCAAACACGCCGGAGGTGTAAAACACTCGCGGCCCCTTTGGTGCCTGCCCGGTTTGGGTGCGTGGTGGGGGAGAGCGGGCGCAGGAGGACCCATCCGTCGAGGCGTCGCAGCCGGGTGGTTTCCAGGCCGGGAGCGGAGAGTGTCTGCGGGCTCCAAGTAGGGCAGAGCAGCCAACAGGTTTGTCAAACGGCTGTAGTTGGTTTCTGTGCCTCTGGGGGGCACTGGAGCCCCCCGAAAGGCAGCGGGGACCAGGAGCGGGCGTCCTGGGCACCCCCGACAGACTATTAATAATTTAATCGGCTGCTTAATTCTGCACAGCCCCTTCTGAGCAAAACCCAGAGCCACCAGCCTGGTTATGAGGGGCGCATGAATAATGCGCGGCTCCAGCAGCAAGAATGCAGAAAAGAGCTTAAACAAAAATATTTTCCATCTCCCTTCCCCCCACCCCTCCATCCACCACCGGTGAAGAAAACCGCTGCCACCAAAATCTATATAAAAACTCGCTCATTCTGTCAACCTGCCTGCTCGGTAAATGTAGGGCAGGTACCATCCCAGATCTGCCAGCTCCCATCAGAGCCTCGCTGCGCGCCCGGGTGCTGGGGCGCTGTTGGTGAGCATCTTGCGAAGCGGAGCGAGATGGCGGCAGCTTTTTCGGGGTCGATCCGGAAGGGGAGAGCAGAATCCAGCCGACTTAGCGGGTGCGGAGGATTGCCCGCAGGCGAGGAGGGTGGCAGGGCTTGGTTGCTTGCTCTGCCTCGGGCTCGGCAAGGTCTCCCCCCATCCCTCGCCTTCCCCGTCTGTGAAAGGCAGGTGATGCAGTTTCTCTTCACTAGGAAGGCTGCCCTGTAAACGTGCTGAGGATTGGGGTATCTTTGGGGTGACCAGCGTGCCAGGAGCTGTGCCGAGGGGGAGTGGAGGTCTCCTTGGTGCCGCTGAGGAAGCCGGCTCCTCAGCCTGGCTCACAGCTGCCCTGGGGTCCTCGCCTTTCTTCCCCAGCCATCTTTCTCGCGTGCTTCCCCCCACCCCGCCAGGAAGACGGAGGGGAGTGTGCCCCCTTTGCACCCCCACCATGGGGCCGCTCGTCCCGGGAGCGCACGACCAAGGCTGGCATTGCAGCTGCACATCTCACACAGGCCCCGGCTCTGGCTCTTCCCCCATCTGCTCCCAGAAGCCATCCTCGCCTGAGCTCAGCTCCTAATTTTGAACACCTCCACCGCCCAGCACCCTCCCCTTCCCCCAGCTTGGATTTCATCCTGCATATATTTGCCACACAGCATTTAAAATAGAGCCCGACAGCCCACGTGTGGCACTGCGCAGCCCGGCCTGGGCGCTCGGTTCGTGCTTTCCGACTCCCGTTCCTGGCTCCTCTCTGCTCCTTTCTCTTTCTGAGTACGAACTGGGGGATGTGCTCTCTTCCCCCGTCCCGTGAGCCCCATCCCGGGATTACTCTGTGCGCAGGCAAGAGGTGGTGGCAGGAGGTTAGGAGCCACCGCTCTGGGAACCTGTGCATGACAGTGAATGTCCTGCCTTCATATGTTTCTCCATCCATCCTTTGCGTCTCAGCTGGGTGCTCTGGCCAGGCGCGGTCAGGACGGGCCAGCTCTGGGCTGTATCTTAGAGACCATCTTGGACCTTAGGAGAATGACCCGCTGGAAAGAGCAGTGGGGCATTTGATTGTCAGGCAGGAGAGGTCTCCCAGAGACAGATCTTTAGGGGTAGACAGATGTTGAGGGATTTCCCCAGAAGATGACGGTTGCCCACAGGAGACTCTGGCCTGGCTCCTGCTTCCCCCCGGGCAGCGGGGAGTTGGGGGAGCTGCTGGTCCCTCCTCCCCCCTGCCTGTGTAGGGCTCAAGTCGGAGCAGGCTGGCGTGGAGCTGCGGCACCCACACAGCCCAGGTCAGGCACGCACAGTGTGCCCAAGGCTGGAAACGGGACCAGCGGGACACGGAGCACCAGTGAGCGCCGGCCGGGCCAAGGAGGACATGAAGCGCCTCCATCCCTGGGGAGGGTTTGCGGCTGCTGCTGGGGGACCTGGCATGGTGACTCGCGCTGCTGAGCCAGAGGAGAATGAAACCCCGCAACCTCCACGGCTCAACTGTTCACCTCCTTCAGAGTGGAGAGGGAAGAAGAGGCTGTAGGAAGGGACTGTGGTGAGAAAGGGGCTGTTCCCTGCTCCACCACTGTCTGGGGTGGGCCTTGAAGGAGACTCTGCAGGTCTTTTGCTCTTCGTGAGCTGGGGAAGAGACTCCCCCCACCCTGTGCTTGCAGCGTGGTTGTGCCAGGGAAGGGGACGAACAGGCAGCAGTGTTGCCTTCTCCCTGTCCTGGCCCTCGCTGGCCAGCAGAGCCCTGGCCACCCTGGCCAGGTGAGCTCTGCCACAGGGCCGGCCGCCCGCTCGCTGCTCTGCCGTCCCTGTAAGTGGGTGGCAGGGCTCAGCAGCGACCTACAAAAATCACTTGTGTACTTTCCGGCTCGCTGTCCCTAGCGAGAGGCAGAGCAAAATTGAACTGAAATGTGTTAATCTGGTGAGCGGACTCCTCTGACACTCCAGCTCTCTCCTCTCCCTAGAGCGGCCGCTTCCATTCCTGGAGCCCCTGCGGCCTGGGGTTAACCCTTTGCAGGGCGCGCTGGGGAGCATCCCCAAGACGACACGGCAGCGCTCTGGGAAATTTCCATGAGGCTCCTGTGTGAATCTAATTCGACTTAGCAACGGCTTGGCTTTGCCGGAAGCCCAGATGGATTTTCTTTTTTTTTTTTTCCGTTGCGAGGTGCTTGCAGGCTGGGCTTTCTGGCGTGGCTTCATTCTCCTTGGGGTGCCGGGCAGGGGAATTTCACTGCTGGTCACCCTCAGCGGAGGAGCAGGGCTGTGGAGAGGAGATATCGCTGCATATTGCCAGCTTTGAGGCCAGTTTTTTTTGTCTCAGAGGTGGTGTTATCCAAAGCTTTCTTCTCTCAAGCCTTTTCCAGAACAGGCAGAGGAAGGGAGTGAAGCTGGTGGATGCTCCTGTTCAGCCGACTCTGGGACTGTCCAGACCAGAAGCTGGTTAAACTGGTTTTCTTCCCTGATGTCCCTGTGGGCTTTCCTGGTGAGCTCACTGCAGAGTCCGTGCTGTTCTTCCAGCCTGACCCAGAAAGACGGAGCTGATCCTGATCCATATTTAAGGGAGAGGCTGTCCTGGTTCCGATTCCTTTCGCACGCATGAGCTGCGCAGAGGTGCCGCAAGGCACCCGGGGCTGCGCACGGGGAATTCCCCCAGCGCGGCCAAGGCCCGTCACGAGCAAGAGCCAGACAGACCTCCGGAGAACAGCCTGACCTGGTACAGCCGAGTTCCATCTGGCCCCGTATCCTGTCTCCAACAGCGGCAGACGCTTGGGGAAGAGGAGAAGAACAGAACGAGCGTGCGGTGATACTTCCTCCGTGTTTTCCCCCTGCCACCGGCAAATTGCGGCTCAGCGGCTTTCTGAGCCAGAGCGAGCGCTTGGTCTTTCCTGTCTCTCAGTGGCTTATTTTGTTTCCTTTTGTCTCTGAATTTCAGCCCACGAGCGCCTTGGGGTCTCCACGGCAGCATCCTGCAGCAGGTCCAGTGCTGTGCCGCACTGCCATGTACGGCTTTTGAACCCCTCCCTGCAGGTAGAGGCAGCGAGCACTTCCCATTTCCCTTCTCCACCTTGTGTGGGGTTTGCCCATCATGTTCTGTTCCCCCTTCAACCTGCTTTTTAGGCTGAAGAGTCCTCATTTGCTCAGTTGTTTCTTGCTTGAGCATCCTTGCGCTCCTCCTGGTCCTACGTGGTTCTCCGTTGTTCCATGCCAGTCCTCGGGTGGCGAGGGCCATCCCCGTGCTCTGTGTGTGTGTGACCCCATCAGGGTTCTTCATTTCCTACCCCGTTTCTTTTCTCCTGGACTGTCCTGGTGTCCCAGTGAGGCCAAGAAACCTTCTTCCAGCCACATGGTCCCCACCCAAGTCAAAGGGCATCACTCAAACCCTTTTCCTACCCTCCCAGTGCTCCCCGATGCTGGTGACCAGCTTTCCAGGTGGGAGCTGTAGCCCGTGCCGGCTTGGGAACATGAGCTTCACGAAAGCCTCGGCACTCAAAAACCCCGTGTTGGCCAGAACCTCCTTCCTCTCACGTGCCCAGGAGAGGAAAGGCAGTGCGTCCTCTGCTCATCGTGTAACACAAAGGCTGTTTCACTCTCGGGAGCTGCAGCGCTGGACCTGCGGTGCTGTCGTGTTTGGTTTCTAGGAGGCACGTGTCCAGGTCATACTGGGGGAAGCGGGGAAACTTCTCTTTAAGTGAAGTCCTCCCTGCCAAGCAGAGTCTTTCTTCTTGCAACAGAGAGAGGCCGTGGCTTCCCGCTGGGAGAATTATTTTCATGCGTAAGCCTTCTCCCATAGCGGTGGAAACTCAACTGCTTGGGAAGCATCTTTCAAAGGGCTGAAAGGCTTGAGCCAAGGATGAGATCCCCCCAGCCCTCTGTCTGGTGCAGCTCTCGACTGTAACGAGCCTTTTGCAGCTTGATGAGGAATCAGTCGGGGCCCAATTTTCCAGCGCTTTCACAAGGAATCGGACTCCTCCGGTTGGGTTGCTGAGATCAGCAGCGGAGTGCCAGTTCCCCTGTCACGCAGTGAATCGCTTAGGGCTTTGGTTGCCCTACCAAGGTACTGAGCTCCAAAATTAGGTCCCGGGACCAAAAATAACTAAATTAAAACCTATAAATTTTTCTCTTAACAAGCAGAAAATCCCAGGGCTGGAGGCCGAGGGACAGCGTGTGCCTGATTCTTATTTAAAAAAGCAATATCTGTTTGCTTGTTTTAACGTCGCGTTGTTCACCGAAGGAAGCGGCGTAACGTGGAAAACTACCAGGAGCGTGCAGGCTTGGCACGGCCCCGTTGTGCCGTCAGGTGTCGGGAGAGATTGGGCCAGGTCGTGTTGGTGGTTCGGGGGTCTGAGAAGCCACCTTGTGCTGCGCTCCCACAGTTCAATCCCGTTGGATTCCTTTGGCCTCATCCCCTTTTTCCAGGGGAGCTATAATTGAATCCAGCCCGGTTTGGCTGTGCGTAGGTCTCTCGGAGGAGACCTCTGAAATCCAAGGTTGTATAAGCTCTGTGCAAACAATAAAGATCCCAAGGGACTTCTCCGAACAGAAGCGTGTCCTGCTGTCCTTGACCTAAATATCCCAGCAGTAGTGAAATTTAGCCCTCTGGTGCCGACGCTCCCAAGCTCTCCTGCGAGCTGGCGGTGGCATTTAAACTCGCCTAATGTCAGTAAGTTGGCTCCGCCAAATGGCTCCATAAATAACTCGGAAACCGAAAGGGAAGGCTAAAAGCTCCCCTGCAAGAGTGGGAGCTTGGAAAAGAGCAGGCCTCTCGCCTGGCAGGGAGAGGGGCAGAGGGGCTTCGTCCTGTGCGGTGGGACTGGTGGGACTCCAGCTGCTGTGGGTTGGGTGGATTCGCTGTTTGGCTGCTGGGTCGGCCAGTAAAGGTGTCGTCTCATGGGTGGTATGTTGGGCATCTCGTACAGGGGAACCTTGGTTGCCTCTCCCCACAGCATCATCCGGGCTTGATGATACGATGTGATACAGGGGGACAGTGTCTTGATGCGCTCTATTTTTGGTCGTTGGTCCCATCCTGGTGATGAGTTGAAGCTCTGAGGTTTCCTGAAAGTGAGGAGATCTTCCTTTAGAGCTGATGGTGTGTGCCACAGGCTGGAGCCACGGGCTGCACAGCTTGGCCAGGATGTGCCTGAGTTTTGGGGGTGAGGGGGAAGGCATTGGCTTCCATTTTTCTGTATTTTTGAGGGCAGGAGCACTATGGCATTGGAGTCTTGGAGGTGTGTGCTCAGGAGCCCCGAGGTCAGGGCAGCGGGCCATTGGGGACCGGCTGAGGAACTTCTGTCCACTTTGGGGGTGAAGGAGACCTTCCAAACCTGGATGTGGCTGTTCTGCCCCAGCAACCCAAACACACCTGGGCTGGAAGAAACCCCGAGGGTTGGGAGGACCCCGGGACCCCCAGGCCACTGCTGCGCTCAGGACTGGAGCTCGCTGAGAGCCGGAGAGCGGTGGAGTGGATCGGAGTGGATCCCGAGGCTTGTTGACTGCGGGTGTGAATTGAGCTGTAAGAGGGAAGGGTTTGGTATTCAGCTTGCTTAACGCTTTGCCGGAGACCTAATTAACTGAAGTGTTCTGTACAAAGGGAGCCTTTATGAAACATTGGGTGCCTCCAGGACCTCAGCGAAGGTGCCGAGAGCCCGCAGTAAGCGTTCCTCCTGCCTCGGCGCTTCATGGGCAAAACCAAGAGAGCCAAAGTGCAACGGTCCTNGGGGGGGGGGGGCTCCATCATGGCTTGCTTGTTGAGGGAGCACAAACCTGGTATTTTCCACGTGTGCGATCCCTGCAAGCTTTCCGAAGAGGTTAAACTTTTGGCTTCTCTACTTGTTGCTCAGCTGTTCCAACACCCACGTTGAGACCCCAAGGAGCAAGTTTGACCCTCTTCAAATTCATCTTAAAAGCTGGTTGTTTTTTGGTTTTTTTTTCCTCTGGCTGTAGTCCAGCTCGAGCCGGGGCTTGACGGAAGCTGTACAGGGTGCACAGATCTTCCCGTGGCTCGAGATGGCTTTGAGTTTTCATCTAGTCATGCTTGCAAGCAGGGACCTGGGAGCCAGGAGCTCTGGAAATCTGTATTCCAAGTGGGCATGTTGGTGCTGTCGGTTGAAGGTGGCCTTTACGTAGCGATGCAGAGAGGGCCCTGCCATCTGCTCGCTGCCTGCCTGGCTCGGCCAGCCATCGCCCCGCTTCTCCTGTGATGGTTTCCATCCCGGTGGACTGCGGGCAGCCCCATTAGCACTGGGAAGGCTGGATGCAGGTGCCGTCCAAGGTGCTTCCCCAGGAGGGAGAGCAGATTTATGATGGTGGGAAGGCCCGGAGGCTGCCAGGGGTCTGAGGGGAGTGGGAGCCTGGGTGGGTGACCCGACCGTTGCCAGGGCAGGACAGTGGCCGCTGACGCAGCGCTGGTTCCCAGCAGCCCTGTGCAACCTGCAGCAGCAGAGCTGGGCATATTGCAGCGGTTTTGGGGGGACAGACTGCAAACGCTCCTCTGGTCCTCCTCTACATCGTCCTCCCCGCTTGCTGGGGAGCCCAGCAAGATGCTTTGAGCCAAGCGATGCTGGCTGTGAACTATAGGAAGATCTGAACGCTGCCGCCTCGGTCGAGGCAGAGACGGCGGAGCCACGGCGTGCAGGAGGTAGGGCCCTTCTTCCACCTCACCTCGCGTCCTGCCGACGCTGGCACTAGAAGCTGCGGCGGAGGTGTCTGGCTCGGAGAAACCCACCCCAGGGTAGGCGTTTCCAACCGAGTCAGAGGGGAGAAGCCCTCAGCTACAGCCCCGCTGCGGTGCTGGGTGTCTCGCAGCACGGCAGCCCGCCCGAGGTGCTTGTGTGTCAGCAGCAGGTTGTCTTCCTGAATTTGCCGGTGCCTTCTTGAGTCATCGCAGTGCTGGGGACGCGGGATTAATTATGTTGATGGACGCCACTCGCTCGAGGCTGCTGTCACGGAGCAACAGCCTTGATCCAAACATCTGATCGTTGCAATAAATGCCGGCTGGATTGACGGCGTGCAGTGCATCTCCCTGGAAGGCCCTGCTCGTTGCATGCTTATTTGGGTTAGGCACGCGGACACGTTGTGCCTGATTTTCTCTTTTCCTACTTGCTCGGAACTTCATTATTATTTAATGAGATCTTTCCATTCTTGGCAACCTCTCGAGCTTGAAGAAGGTTTCATGCATCGCACGGGGCCTCTGACAGTGGTTGAAATACAGAGCTGGGGTGTTTTTTCTCTGCTGTTTGCCGGCAGGGTGACTGTACAACACCATTCCCCTCTGTTTTCCCCACTCTAAACGGAGAAAGGTCTCGCAGAAGGGAGAGACTTGCAGCTTGCTTTTGCAGTGGGGATGTGCTTGTGGGACCTGATGGGATGTGTTGTTGATGGCAGAGCCCAGGTAGAGTAGGACCGTTATAAATACCTCCTTTGGGAGCAGCTCCGCAGAAGGGAGCGGGTCTGGGTCTCCATTTCTGCGTACACCGGGTTGGTTGTCTCGCAGCACCAGCCCAGCTTTCTCCCCACATCATCCTCCTCGGCCTCGGCCAGTCCCACTTGCCCAGCTTCAGCTATTGAGGTTGTTTCTCTTCTCCACCCGCCTCCACATCTGCAGCACTTAACCGGCTTGACACGTTTTCCTTAAAGCTGCCTAAATAATTCACCTTGACTGAGAGCAAACAGCAGCGCCGGCCCCGGAGGAAGCTTTCTGTGAATGCCAAGTGAGTGGAGGGTATCTGCTGCACCGGCCCTCGGCATCGGCGACGGTGGTGCCGGCAGGGTGCAGACACCCACCCCGAGCTCAGCGGTCTGCTGGGCCGAAGAACCAGCGCGGGCTGAGAGAGGCCCCCGGTCCCGGCGGCAGCGGACGCTGGCACGCCTGACTGCAAAACCCAGGTATCCCGCACCTCCATCCCGAGAGGGCAGGGAGCTGGCGTCGGAACGCTGAGATGCTCCAGGCTCAGAGGATCGGTTTCCTTAAGTAGTTCTGAAAATCCTTGGGATTTTTTTTCTTTTCTTCTTTTGATGGAGAAAAAAAAAGTCTGTTGGGATTAGGCCCATATTAGCTCCTTCCCATGACGCTCGCCCACCTCTGCTTCCCCCTCAGCCTGCAGCATCGGGCTGAAGGACGGCTGCTCCCATGCTGCTGTGTCTGTTCCTCAACTTTTGCCTTCTTCCACCAAAAATCCTCAGTAAAGGGGAACTCAGTGAGCTGCCCTACCTCTCCTCGTATAAAACATTACATCAGATCCTTCGGCGTTTGGTTCCTGCTCTTGGTTTCTGTCCGGCGCTGCTTTTACAGAGCTGGTGTTGGAGCTGTTGGGCTCTGAGGACAGAAATGTGTTCAGCCGAGTGTCCGCAGAGGAGAGGCTGACTCTGTCGCCATTTCCGCATCGCTCGGCTCATCGTGCATCACCAACCCACGGAACTGGAAATCCCAGAATAAGAAACGCCCAGAAATCTGTATGTGGGGCCCGGCGCGTGGCTCGACCCTCGGGCATCCAGCCTGCACGCCGGGGCCGGCTCTGCCTCGGCCAGCCTCGCTCGAGCAGCACCTCCTGGCGACACCGCCACCTCCCCTCGGGTCCCGGCTGCCTCTCGCTGCCGTTTTGGGGGGGTCTGACCCTGCGCGAAGGGAACGGCTCTGGTACTGGTGACAGCGCAGCCGTGCAGTGCGGCTCCGAGGAATGGAAAACAGATCGGCTGCTTCTCGGCAGTGCATTGTTAAAGGTTTCACCTCCCCCAAAATGACACATTGCGAGCAAAAATAGAACAAGACAGAACACACAGACCCACCCACACCATCCCCACCACCCGGCAGCCAAGTGCACACGGTGCCAAACCCTTGGTTTTAAAAGCTGATGCTTTTTCACCCTCCTTCTCCTCAGCCCTGCCACCACCTGCCCCGGCCCGACGCGCGGTTCGGCGTCCCGGTGAGCTGACCATCGCACCGCTGTGCTATCACCAGGCTGCTGGGAGGATCGCCATTCAACCTGCACCGCGCTCTGGATCCAGCCTCCATCTTCACCTGGTGGGTCTGGGGACGGGGACGTCTCCTGGCTGTGGTGTTCGTGCAGGAAATTTCTCTCGCCCGCTGCACGGTGGTGCTGTTGAAGCGACACGAGGGATGGCTTTGGCATGAGAGCCACCTCCGGTGTGGTGGCACAGCTCGGCCCAGCTCGCCGTGAGCTGGGGCTGTCTCCTGCGGACGGCGAGGGAAGGTGCCTCCCAACTAAGGAGCTGGATCCAATTTCTTGAGTGCCGCCGGCGTGAAGGGTAGCGTGTGCTAAGCACAGTTGGACCAGGCAAGGATCTGGCTGGAAAACCTCCAGGAAAGGAAGAGTTGCTCCAGGAGATGGTAGAGCTGTCAGCTGTTTGTCAGAGGTGCCTAATGAGGCTGAGGCCCGCATTCGTCATCCCAAATCCTCGTTTGCTCAAGAGCAGGCATTTAAACTTGTAGGGGAATTTACCAAGGCCTTCGTGAGTTCCCCTTGTGATCCAGTTTTGGGGTGCAAAGTCACCCTGTTAGTTTCGCATCTGAGGATTTTGAACATCGGGAGCAGAGCTGGAGCAGAGATCAGCGGTGGTGACTTGCAGGAAGGGCTGGAGGGCTTCGGGTTGGCTGTTAGGGAAAAGAGGAGAGGAGAAGCAATGGCACTGGTCCCCACACCCCGGCACGAGGGGAAGCTTCTCCCCCGCTGAAGCCAGCTGAGCACGGGGATGGTTTGGCTGGGGCACGTGTTGCCCGGCCAGCCCGGGAGGGCTGTGGGGATGAGGCAGCGGGGCTGAGCTCATCCCAGCGAGCTGCGCAGGGAGGCAGAGGTGGCTGTGAAGTGTCCCTCCATCACCCGGTGCGCTGCTCTAGTTACGGCACGGAGGGAGCGAGGACAGAGCCATCCCACGGGGGGACGGTCGGGGCTGGGAGGAAGACTGCTTTCGCTTGTTCAGATGCCACGCAAAGAGAAGCTCGACGGAGCCATTGCAGAGCGAGCTCTGCCTCAGTTTCCCTGTGGAAGTAACCCAGTTAGCACTGACATCTCCCGGGGCTGCCGTGAAGCCACTTGTGCCCTCGCAGGACAACGAAATCACGCTCGGTGAAATTTGGAGAGGGCTAAAATATCCAGGACATGCTTGGCCAGGGTCTGCTTAGCCCCAGCGCTTTCCTCCCGAGGAACAGGCACAACAAAGATGGACCCAGTGGCTTTGTGGCAGCAAACAGCTACTCTGGGATTGTATTTATCTGCTGTGGCCAGGAGGGGTTTGCAGCTGGCGTCTTACCCACACTTGCCTTTGTGCTGGTGGGTTTTCTCCCATCTTTGATGCTCAGCGTCTGCTCTAACAAGCCTTGGCCTGGGCTTGCTGCCTCCCCCTTTAGCCTTCAAGCTTTTCCCAAGGAAGGCCGGCAGGGGGGAACGACCTGGAAGTAAATAGCCGTTTGTTGGTTCTTTTCTGGTTCTTTGCTCGCCCTCAGGGAGGTGACGCTTGGGATGGCGACTGCCAGCCGACATGCCTTCCCTCTGGCGTCTGGCTGGCGAGGAGCGCGGTGAGCTCTGCCACGCAGCTCGGGTCCACGCTGATTAGAAGGAAACGCTCTCTTAGGAGGAAAAAAGCCAGCAGGTTTTAAAACCTCAGTCAGGTTTGTGCTCTGGTTCACTGTGCAGCTGCGTACATGCGCGTGCTCCGGCCCGAGGGCATCGGGGCAGAGGGCAGGAGCCTCGCAGACCTGTGCTGTGCCCGGGCAGACCCCGCCGTGCAGGGACACGTCCTGCGAGGGCGCTTAACCAGGCGGCGCACGGATCCTCACCTGGGAGAGAAACGTCCCTCCTCTCTGCCCGGGGCTTGTGCAGGATGGTCTCTGGGACAATCGTGCCCTGGTGCCACCGCTGGGCTCTCTCTAGCTGAGGACGTGGGGACACACAAGATGATGCGTAGGGACACGCCACCTCGTTTCAACCTCTTTTCTTCCCGTGGGGTGAGAGCGGGGCCCCGCAGACCCCGGTCGCCCACACCGTTCCTCTTCTCACCCTCCAGCCTGTTTGACTCCTACAATCCGGGGGCGGTTGGGAAACCGACAGCTGGAGCCAACCCGCGCCAGCGCCGGTTCGGTGCTGCCATGCCAACCCCGTTTCCATGGCAATGGGCACCCAATGGGCAACCGGCAGGCAAGGCCAGGATGCCCAAAAAAAGTGATGCGGTGCCCCCCAAAAATTGCTGGCCCGAGGCTGGGAGCCTGCGGCCGCTGCCAGCCCCCGGTGCTGCCTATGCCGCCCGGGGAACCGGATCAAAACCACCCCAGGGTGCGGGTGGTTGTAACAAGGCAGGTAAAACCCTGTGAAACCATCAAGAAAAAAAAAAAGGGGGGGGGGACGGGACACACAGATGTACACACAGCCCCTTCAACAACGCCCTCCGACCGTCTTAGAGCCTAATTTAATTAAAATCGATGGATCTTACATAATTCTCAGGGCACCGCGCTGCTGGAAGCCACCCCCGCCTGGCGCTGGCGAGGGCCCCTCGCTGTGGGGGTGTCGGGAAGGCAGCGGGGCACGGGGAGACGCGGTCCCCAGGGCCAGCTGTCCCCCAGGGCCACTCGTCACCGGGCCCCCCCCCCCNCCCCCCCCCCCCCCCTTACGTAACTCGCTGCAGCCCCGTGTTTATACAGCTCCAGATTGAGGACTAGGTGCGTATCAAAACATTTTAAAATAACTCTGCCTTTTGTTAGCACCGCAGCTATCTTTAGAAAAAGATTTTATTTTATTTGAAAGCCCTCTCCGGGAGGTTTCGATGGAATAGATCCTCTGCCTGCCAGCAGTTTAAAGGGACATGGGTGTGTTGGGAGATCTCCTTTCTTGGCTGGAAATGCTGTACTGATTATTGCTTATCGATCTGATAAATCCCGTCCTACCCTCGCAACCGCCTCCTCATCCTCCTCCTGCGATTTCCGCAGCTGGAAGTGGCTGTGTTTTACTCAAAAGTGTTGCTCGTGATGCACTTGTCCAGTTGCCCCCTTCCAGCGCTGCGCCGGGCTGGCTCTTGAGGCGTCCTGCTCCGCAGCTCCATCACTTGTGTGTCACCAACTGCCTCGGTCATGACAGCTGGTGGTTTTCCCAAACATGCTAAAATCAGGAGGAGGATGACCAGCTCTGTTTTTTCCCGGTGAACCCAGGTCGCGGTGATGGGCCACCGCCTCTGCAGCCGTGGCAGTGGCCCAGGAGACAGCGCACACCCTCTGCTGAGTGACGGTGTCCCCTGCTCCAGCTGCAACAGGCACGGTGGATGCAGAAAGGAGGTGGAGGGGAAGAGGAGCTCTGGGCTCGGGCGGAATTAGCCAGGAAGGTGCCCCAAGCCAGCCGGTGGCTTGCGCTGCACCTTTTGGGCAGCCAAGTTATCGTGTGTCTCACCGATTGTCCCGTTAGCAGCCTGACTTCCATTGAGGCACACTGAGGAGAGGGGTGTGCGAGTCACCCGCAACAGGCAGGGTGGCTGGGGTCCCTCTGTGTCCTGGGGCTGCCGACCTGAACCTTCTGCCTTCCTAGGCAGGACCAGCAGCGAGGGAGAGACTGGGCATCCAGCCTGAAGCGTTAGGGATGCTGGCAGCACGGCCGAGCAGATGCTCTGCCCTCCCTTTCTGCCTCTTGCACCCTGTTCTCAGGTTTCCTGCTCTGTCCGGACTCTGATCTCTCCGACACTTAGCATGTCACCCCTTTCTTCTCCCCCAGGAGACAGGAGCAGTTCCAGACAAACCCCGACAGCTACAATGGGGCTGTGCGAGAGAATTACGCCTGGTCCCAAGACTTCAGCGACCTGGAGATTAAAGTGCCCGTGCCCAAGCACATCGTAAAAGGCAAACAGGTAAAGCAGTGTTAATGGTGTGTCTTTCCGCATTTCCCTTTCCCTCAGGCTGCCCAGCTTTCCCAGGAAGGTGTTTGGAGCGCGAAGGCTCCTTGTCCTTCGTACTCAAGGAGCAGGATGCAGTCGTGCCTTTTTCTCCAGTGCTGGGTGTGTGGCTGTTGGGGACCGATCGTCCCAGCCTGGCCGCGTTCCCGTTGTGACTGCAGTGTCCTGTTGCTCCGGCCCCAGTGGGGTTCCCTGGCGCCGCATGACACTTTCTGCACTTTTTCTCTCCTCTTCCACTGAATGCAAACTCGCACGTGGGTTTCTGAGCCTGGCTGGGCACGGACGCTCCTTCCCCAGTTGCTCCCTCTGACTTGGAGTGTCTCCTGCACGCGGGAGCTGCTGGAACGGCTCCTCTGGCACTCGGGAACGGGGGCAGGCACAGCCCGTGTGAGACCTGACCCGCTTGGGTGGAAGGGAGCTGCGCCGGGACGCAGGCTGAGCGGCCAGGCCCTCTCCCTGGCTGCCTCCTCGGCTCAGGCACGGACTTTCCTTCTCTGCTCCTGGCCACGAGCGGGCACATCGTTTTTCCTTTGCCATGTCTGTTCCCTCTCGACAAGGGACTCGAGAGGAGCGTGCCCATGGCTGGCGTCAGTTGGACCCAGAAGTTTGAGCTCTCCTGTCCTTCCTGAGTGCTGCCCTCCCCCCGGCTTATTCTGTATTTTTCCATTTGGGAAGTCCGCGCTCCCCCACCTCCAGTTCTCCTCTGCTTCCAGGGCGGCTGAAATGAGCACGCTTGGGTTTGTTCACCGGCTCCAGCCTACACAGCTCCTGAGCATGCCAAAAGAGTGTAATTGGCAGCAGCAACCCGGACCGGAGGGGTGAGGGAGCAAATAGCTGCCACGGGGACAGCAGGGGGACCAGGAGATGCATCTCTCCCAGTGGGTCTCTAAAACAAACCCAGGCTGTTTCTTGGAAGGATTCAGGGACATCCAGACGGATGTTCCCTCCCTCTGCATCATATTGCGATCACGGTGCCTCTCCCTGCCCAGGGAAGTGCCCTTTGTGCCAGGGGACTTGTGTCCTTGCCAAAAAAAAAAAAGAAAAAAAGAGCATCAGGCTCTGTCTGCCCCATTCTTTGCCACCCAGGGGAGCGGGGGCCTTGCAGGTGCCTGGAGGAGCTGGGACCAGACCTTTCCTCGACTCGAGACCGTGCCATCGATGCAGAAGAGCCCCTGCCTGTCAGTGGCAGTGATTATCGGGGCAGCTCCTTCCCACGCTGTTGCCTGTGGCGTGGCTCTGCCTGCCCTGGCCGCCGTTTCTGCCTCCGCTGCCCTCTCGGGGCAATCGATTATTCAGATGTCAGGCTTTCCTTATCCTTGCGAGGTGTCTCCTGGTATTTGGTTCATACATCCCTCTTGAGCCTCCTCTTAACAGCCAAGTTTTCCCTTTGAAGTGATTCTTTAAATCTCTTCCAGCCTCGGGGGACGGGAAGCAGATAGGCTGGGCGACGGGCTAAAGCAGGGTGGTTCAGAGCCATTTTAAAGCTCGACGGACTTTGGATGCGGTGTTGCTGGGTTCCTGCAAAAGAGAAGCATTCCCCTACATTCACCACACAGCTTCATCTTTGTAAAAAATTATCAGATTTTTGGCTTCTGCCTGCCAAAGCGAGATTAAAAATCTCCCCCGTTTGGTCCCCGGGCTCAGAGCGCGCCCAGCTCTAATGCTGCTCAAAATCTTCCTTATGACACTTTTTTGGATTCAAGCTGTTGCTATGGTACATTTTCGCTCGGGCGAGCTTAAGGTTTCCTTGTATGGAGCTCCAAAAAAGTGTCCGTGGAGCAGGAATGGGCGATGGGGTAGGTGGGAGCATCTTCCTCTGCGGTCTCCACCTCTCTGATCTACTTACAGGCGCAACAGGGGCCCGTGGATCCGAGCGCTTCCCGAGCACTTAAATAGAGATAATGACAACAAGCCTCTCTTTTTGCCTGGCTCGGAGGAGATGAGCTAGATTCCTTCATAGGTTTGTGTTTGCTTGTTTGATTTGCGTGGGCGGGCGTGGGCGTTTTAGTGTGCACAGAAATTACTGTGGTGGAAAACCACGGCAGAGAGCCGAGATCTGGGTTTCCTGGCGAGCACCGGGAAGGCCAGGGCGTTTTCGGGGGGGGGATGCAGAGGTGCTCGTGGGGAGCGCGTGGTGGGGGACAAGCAGCCTCGGAGTCCCCGGGGTGCCACTGCTCATGGCTGCACTGTGGGACCAGCGTGTTTCACACAGGATCGCCCTCGGCTCCCCCCGAAGCCGCTGCCTGGGGTCAGGTGCAGCCTGTCCGTGCCCGGTTCTGGCAAACCCCAGATTTGCTGGCCGTGCGTGTCCTGACCGCAGTGCAGCGGGACGGTGTGGGTGGAGTGGGATGGAGGGAGGAAGGGCAGCTCCTCGGAGAGCCCGGCCACCCTCCCCGCTGGAGCGGGGATGCCGAGCGGAGGTGGTTTTTCCACCAAGGCATCCGAGAAGGAGCCGCTGCCCGCGTGTGCCAAACCCTGCGTTCACTGGGCACCACCACGTGGCACGCGTGAGTCCTCTCAGGCATTTCTCTCTACACAAGGGGAGTCAGGGCTCTCTGGTGGTGCGTGCTTTGCTCCTGTCCCCATCACCGCTCCCCCTGGGCTGACGTGCCAAGAGGGGCCTTTTTGCTGGCTGCAGGTAGAAGCGGGTGTTGCGATCGCTTCTCACGCTGGCAGGTTGTGCAGCAAAGTGGCTGCGTTAAGGCTGCCCAGTTTGGATATTTTCTTCCATTTGGGTTTCTCCGCTCTCTCTCCTAACACCCTGCTGGTCCCAGAGCCACCCTGAGGACATCCCTCAGCCACCTTGGAATAAAACCCCTCTGACAGTTGATTGTGGATCCCACAGCCGCAATGCTGTGTCCGTGCCTTCTGTATCTCCAGCCTCCCTGGCCCTCTACACCCCAAAGAAGCCCCCCCAGAAGGTGACTTGGTGGGGTCACCTTGCTTTGTTCCCCTTGGCCCTTTCTGTGCCGCGCTGAGAGCCTGGCAGCTCTGTCCTTGCTCCCGGGGACCAGGGCAGTCGGTGGTGGCAAAGAGCAGAGCATCATCCCTGCGATGGGGCCTGAGCCCTGGGCTGGAGGAAGCTGCTCTGTGCTGCAGCCTCTCCGGAGATGTTTCCCATCCAGGAGGAGCTGCTTTCGCAGAGGCTGTCCGCAGCCACGTGCCGGGTGAAAGCCAAGCGTCCTCTCCAGCCTGGCAGAGACGGAGCTCGGGTCCCTTCCCCAGTCCCCTGAGACCACGGTCCTGCTGCCAGCCGTCGGCGTCGGACCTCAGTCCTGGCGTCACCCTGTGTGGTGTTTGGTGGGCCGCTGCTCCTGTCGAAGCCCTGGCAGCTCCCCGTCGCACACAGCAGGTCTGGGGGCTTTATCTGGGTGGCATCGATCAGATGCAGCCGTGGTGCCCTCCCCAGCTGGAGCAGCTTTGCCTGTCTCTTGCCTGCGTGGAGCTAGTGAGCCGCTGGAAATCTCCTAGGTAATGGATAATGTAATAACATTTCAAATGAGATCTGCAGAGCGGGAGGAAGATCTGGGGGAACTCTGGGAGAGAATGCAGGCAAATCTCACCGCAGTCTCCTCCTCTCGGGCCAGAGACGGGGCAGCGCCGAGGCCCACAAACCTGCCCCTTCCCAGCCAGGTCCTCCCTTAGTCCCCTGGCCCGGCTCGGGCTCTCTGCTGGCGGCAGCTCAGGGCCGAAGGGGAAAGGAGAGAGCATATGGTCTCTCCGGAGACCAAAGGTACTGTGTGCAGCGCAGCGAAGTCGCAGTCTGCCTCTGTCTCCCCGGGGGAGAGCCATGTCACCTCCGCGGCAGGTCAAAGCAGGGTTCCCCATATGGCTGCTGCGGGCGGGAGCTGGCCCCGTTCCTGGGGGACGGAGCTGCCTCGTCCCCTCGCCCCCGCAGCGGGGAGAAGGGGAGCCGTGCTGCAGCATCCCTCCTGCACGCGGCCCCTCCTCGCACGCCCGACGGGAGGCCTGGGCTGAGCCCAGCGCTGGCTCTGATGGCAGAAACGGAGCCAAGGAGCGTGCTTTCGGTGCGGTGCAGCAGAAGAGGGGGGACGAGCCACTGCAGCACTTCCCGGGGTAGAAATCCCCGAATCGCTCCCGCTCAGCAGGGGAGCGCTCAGCCCCCAGGAAGACACACACCCATGCCCAACTCATCGCGGTGACGGCCGGGCACCCGCAGTGCTCCTGACAGCTCGGTCGCAGCAAGTGGGCGTCCAACCTTTGAGCACTGTACAGAGGAGGCCCGTGGCGTTGCTGGTTGTCTCTGTGGGGAAACTGAGGCACAGGGCAGACACAGTGGCAGAACCAGCTGCCTCAAATCCTTCTAGGGTTCCGTCTGCTGGGCCCTGCTGCTTTGCCTTCCCCGGAGAGGTTTCATTTCTCCTCCGAGCTGTTGGTATTTGCTCTGAAATGACAGCAGGATTCCCACCCTCCTCCTGCTACGTGCAGGTCTGAAAGCTCTTCTCTTTCTCTCATCCCCAGCGAGTGCACTTGACCCCCCACCCCAACTAGCACAGCAAGAGGGCAAGCAGGAACCTTCCTGGTTATTTTCTGTGTCTCTATGTTTCCAGGTGTCTGTGGATATCAGCAACAGCACAATTCGCGTAGCGGTGCTGGAGGGGAGCAGCCAGCGCGTCCTCATGGAAGGGAAACTCACCCACAAGATCAACACGGAGAGTTCCCTCTGGAGCCTGGAGCCGGGGAAGTGCGTTTTGGTAAGGGCGGTCCACACCGGCCGTGTCTCTGCACCTTGGCTTGCAGCTCCACCGGGCTTGACCTGGAAACCCGGAGCAGCTGGAAGTTTGAGCCAGATCGGGACGTGTCTGGCTTTCCCCATCCAACGTCCAGCTCGCTCTGCCCTTGCCTGTGTGCCGTGCCCTGCCTCCAGCTCCGGTGCTGCCCGCCCTGGGCGAGCGGCAGCAGGGTGCTGCCAGAGCAACACATCCATCGGGTTGGGCGAGGAGGGTCCCCAAGCTCCAGCCTGTGGTGGTGGGAGCACATCTGTTATTTAGAGGTGGTTACTGTCCCCCGATCCTGGCACGCGGGGTCTGCCAGTGGAAAGATGCCACGGTGCTGCATCCGTCCTTGCTGGCTTTGCCCTCAAACTCTCCTGGCCCCAGTCCTACCCCGGCATCCCGGCAGATGCCTGTTCCCTGCCATTCGTTTCTGTCCTGCCTCGGGTTTCTTACTTACCCCATGTGAAGTGGTCGCTGTGGCTACTTCCATGTTTGCCTTCAGCAGGAACTGTGGCGTACTGTGTGCCTGCCCCCCCCCCAGCACCGCAAATCTTCCCTGTCGANCGGGTTTCTTACTTACCCCATGTGAAGGTGTCGCTGTGGCTACTTCCATGTTTTCCTGCAGCAGGAACTGTGGCGTACTGTGTGCCTGCCCCCCCCCCCAGCACCGCAAATCTTCCCTGTCGAGGTGGTTTGGGGGCTGTTGCCGCCCAGCAGTGTGTTACTGGTGGGTTCCCAGCCTTGTGACTCGTTTCTGGTGTGCTCCAGATGTTCAGGCTGAGGGTGTGAGTTCTGCTCTCCTGGGGCTGTGTCCACAGCTGAAGGTGTGCTGGGGTTTGCGTTGCTGCCCCTCAGCCTGGGATCTCCAGTGTCAAACAATTGCCAAACTCCCGTGTGAGTTTTGGGGCCGGGATTGCGCTGGGAGTGGGGTTTTGCCACCTGTGGCCATCTTTGCCCTCTCCCTTTCCACCCAGAGGCTTTCCCAGAAGTTTCGTGATCAATCAAAGGCTGCCGTGAGCCCCAGGAGGGGATGCCGGCTGCCTGGGTCGGGCAGCGGTTCCTGACCTTGTCCCCGCAAGGGTGGGAGCGGGCTTCCAGCCTTCCGCCCCGTGTCACGAGGGTGACAGCAGAGGGACACCCAAAGCCAAGCCCCCGCAGCGGGAAATCGAGTGGGAATGAGCTGCCAGAGGCAGAAGGGCTGAAGGTGGTGCGTGGGGAGGCTGCGCGAGCACCGCCTGGCCGCTGCGGGTGCGTACGGGTGTACCCCGGGATGACAGACTGGTACCAAAAGGCTGAGGTCCCCGCAAGAGAGAGGAGCTTCTCCGACTCCGTTAGGCCGTTGAAAGGATGTGAAAAAGGAGGTGGCGGCCTCATTAACCTGCGTTTTTTAAATGTTCTTGAGCTTCTTGAAAATTAGCTGATCTGGGAAGAGAAACAATCCTGGGAAGAAATAAACCCATTCAAGAGGAGGTGGCCCAACGGGTGCTGCTCCACGGCGCGGATGGGAGTCCCTGGTGGGTGTTCCCAGGATCAGCAAAGGAGGCAATGTTTGTTAAATACCCGGCGCCGGAGGAGGATGGGAACGGCGCGCGGGTGGAGCGAGACTTGGGGCCTTCTGGAGTGTCTGCGGGCAGCGCGGGGAGCGGTCCCATTACCTCCAACCCTAAAGCTGGGTCTTGCCTCGAATTAGCAGGAGCGCGGGGTTGTGAGGATCTCCAGCTGGCTGCCAACATATTGATGGTGGGATGAAATTTCGCTTGAAGAATTGTAAGGTAACTGGAGCAGAGTGAGTAATTCTCGCCCAAGAGCATCTCCTTTTTCCGTGCACAGAGTAGCCAAAAGTGGTTTGCGACTCCTCCCCATTCATTCATCAGGAGACACCCGGCCGTGTGTTAATGGATTGCTTCGTTCAGCGCTGGGGAGGGGACCGGACAGGAGCCGCTTGCGTTGGGTTGGAGGGCTGATGGGGTGTACGGGCCCTTTCTGTACACAAATTTCTGCATCCATGTGTTGCGCAGCTCCGAGTGAGCTCCGAGTGCGGCAGTCAGGAGTGTCTTCGTACAGTGAGATGCCGCAAGGTGCCGCCTGGCTTCTCTTCCCGGGACCCGGTGTGGGGATGCAGCCAAAGCCGGACTCACCCGCTGCCAGTGGTGGAGTCGTGGAGGAGATCCCGGCCGCCTTGGGGCACCTCGGTGGCTCTGTCCAGAGGAAAACCTGCGCGTGCTCGTGTTTTCGTGGTCTGTGAGTTGAGGCAGTCCCTGCGGGCAGAGCTCGATCTGTGTGCCGAGGAGGTGAAATCTCTCCCGCTTGGTCTTGTCCATCTGGGAATGTCCCAGTTCTGTGCGGAGAGGCCCTCGAGTCCCACGCGCTGTTGCGGGACACGTCAAGGATTGTTGATATCCCTGCGCTCTCCGGGCTGCTGTTGCAGCCGCCTTTCACATCCTTGGCTTCCCCTGTCCCCTGCTCAGCCGCCTTCTGGGACGGCCGTTCACGGGCTCTCATTAACTGTCATCCTTTCTCCCCCCGGCTCTTATCGTAAGAAGGTTAATTTGCCTTATAACCCCTCCCGGCTCTGCTTTCCCCATCCTCTCTGGTGTCCTTATCAATTTATCCTCTTCATCACACAGCTGCTTGCTCTCCAGCAGCCCCAACGCTCTGAGACCACTCTGCGTTTCCCCTCCGGCTCCATGAGGTTCTCCCTGCCGGAGCCTGGGCTGAGCACCAACGTCTTTCCCATCTCGTCCTTTGGCACACTCGTGGTTTGCACGACAGCCCGGCCGGGGCAGAAACCCAGCGGGCGTCATTTGGAACCGGAGCGCTCTGCCGATGCCCACGATGCGTGGCGAGGGCTCTGTCCACACCTCTTCCTGCTCGGGATCGTGTCCTGGGCTCGTGCCCCTGCCTGCGGCACCACGCCGGAGCCCCCGTCCCGGGTGTAATCCCTGTGCGCTCCCTTCGCTGTCGCACCCGCTCACTTGTCAAAAGTGAGATTAAAATAACTTCGCGCAAGCTGTTTTTAGAAATCTCCGCTGGGTGTTGTGCACAACACGTTTTGGGATTATTTTTGTTGTTGAGGATATTTTCCCCCCCTATTCCCTCTCTTTTTCTCCTCCTCTCCAGCATTTGGTATCCGCGCTTGGGCTTTTGTCACCAAGTCCTGCCTCGAACAGCTATTACAGTCTTCAGCTTGTCACCTCGTGAGCCGCGAGGCCAAGTTAATAACAATCTGCGGTGCTCTCCCTCCGCCCTGCCCTCCACACACTGCCGGAAACATCGCCTGCTCCCTCCTCCGTACCCCCGAAATGTCTCCCGCTGACTTTTGGGGTGGCGGCTGCTGTTGTTCCAGAAGGAAAGCAGGTGGTAAGAGGTTGTTTTTCCAAGACTCACTTATATCCCTTGGCAGCATCTCTCCACCTCTGACACGGTATTTAGGACTGGGGAAGAAACCTCGTGCTCTGACAAAGCCCAGCACTGGCAACGAAGGGTTGTGACCTTCCCGGCAGGGCGTGGAGATGTGACGTGACACTGTGTCCGTGCCGATGACGCCTCTCGCGCTCTTCACACACCACGGGAGGATCCCTCCTGGCCCCAGATGTGCCTGCTGAATGTCCTGTCCCTCCCACATGCCCATCTCCGCCTGCAGTGATCCTCCTTGCGATCCATCCCCTGTGCTTTGCCCAGTGTACCGGCGTGGGAACAGACCCTTCCCCTTGTGGCTGACAGCTCGTAATCCCAGAATCCCAGATTGGTCGGGGTTGGAAGGGACCTTCGGAGATCATCCAGTCCAACCCCCCTGCCTTGGTCTCGCAGAGCAGGTACACAGGATGGTGTCCAAGTGGGTTTGGAATGTCTCCAGAGAAGGAGACTCCACCACCCCTCTGGGCAGCCTCTTCCAGTGCTCTGGCACCACCAAAGGAAAGAAGTTTTTCCTCACGTTGAGATGGAATTCCCCATGTTCCAGTTTGTGCCCGTTGCCCCTTTTCCTATCGCTGGGCACCACTGAAAAGAGTCTGGCCCCGTCCCCTTGCCACCTGCCCTTTAGATATGGATAAGCACTGATGAGATCCCCTCTCAGTCTTCTCTTCTCCAGGCTAACCAGCCCCAGGTCTCTCAGCCTTTCCTCACAAGAGAGATGCTCCAGTCCCTTGAACGTCTTTGTAGCCCTCTGCTTGGACTCTCTCCAGTAGTTCCTTGTCTTTCTTCAACTGGGGAGCCCCGAACTGGACACAATACTCCAGATGTGGCCTCACTGGGGCAGAGTAGAGGGGGAGGATGAGCTCCCTCGACCTGCTGGCCACGCTCTTTGGAATGCACCCCAGGAGACCATTGCCCTTCTTGGCCACCAGGGCACATTGCTGCCTCAGGGCAACTTGTTGTCCACCAGGACTGCCACGTCCCTCTTTGCCAGAGCTGCTTTTTACAGGTCAACCCCTAACCTGGACCGGTGCATGGGGTTATTCCTCCTGAGGTGTAGGACCCTACACTTGCCCTTGTTGAACTTCATTAGGTTCCTCTCCGCCAGGCTCTCCAGCCTGTCCAGGCCTCGCTGAATGGCGGCCCAGCCTTCCGGTGTGTCAGTTTTGTGCCATCAGCAAACTTGCCCAGGGTTCACTCTGTGCCCTCATCCAGGTCGCTGATGAATATGTTGAACAAGACCCCAGTACTGGCCCCTGGGGAACACCGCGGGCTACAGGCTTTCGACCGGACTCTTTGGAATGCACCCCAGCAGACCGTTGCCCTTCTTGGCCACAAAGGCAAGTCATCGGCTTTGGGAACGTGGGCGCTGTAGCACAAGGACGCTGCCGGCTTTGGATACAGCAGCAGGGCTGTCCCCCCTGCAGACCTCCCTCTCTTCAGGCCGCTGTTGCAGAGGCTGTTCCTGCCTCCCCCGAGCCCCAAAAGACTCAGGTGGGCTTTTACGCCTTTCGCCCATAGGTGAAGGATCTCCCTACAGCCCAGGAGGCCCTTTGGGAGCCGTCAGCCTAAAAAGCAGAGCCAAAGTCTGACTGGGAGCCAATCCTTCCTCTGGCGAACGGCCACCAGCATTTCCAGAACCCTGGAGGGTCGGGCTGGGAAACTCGTAGTGGCAGCTTCAAGTGCGGGCAAAGCTTTTGCCTTGTCTCGGAGCGAGTAGTGTAATCAGGTCGAGATTTGTCCTTGCGAAAAAAAAAACCCACCTGCTTCCTCATGGACCCCCCCCCAGGGTTTCTGGAGCGCTCCCCGAGGGAGCGCGCAGCCTTGCGTGGTGCCGTCGGTTGAGCGCTGGAGCCTTCCTCCATGGGTGAGTGAGGGCCGGTGCTCGAAGGGCATCACCCAGAGATCCGCCACGGTCTCTCGGCTCTCCCTTACCTCGACCTTCTTGCACCCAAGCGCTCGGTGAGGCTCCAGCCCACCTCTCCATCACCGCAAGCTCTCGCGGCCCAGGTGCCCAGCCGAGCGCCGGGCTGAATCAATGGAGACCATCAGCAGAAGCGTGTCCGAGAATCAACCTGAGCCCATGCTCCCCATCCTGGAGGTCGGACCCATCTGCGCCAAGTGCTCCAGCACCGCATTGAACCACGAAACCCCAAACTCAAGGTGACAGAGAGAGCTTCGCTCTGGCCCACGGGCATTTCGGAGGCTCGTGTTGGGAAGTGGGGCTCCCACCTCGGAGCGAGTCCCACTTTTGCGTCTGGAATAAAGGGGGATGAGCTAATTCCTCCGTGCGCACAAAGCAGGCTGCAGAGGTTAATTAATTATTGTTTGCAAAGCACTCAGCGCTGTAGCGATGTGCACCACAGAAAAGCTGGCGAGGAAATGAATAATTCTGTCTTCCCAGCAGGGTGGGAAACGGTATGTGGTAAATAAAGCGAGGGCCACGCGTGGGGCAGGGAGGAGGAGAGGATCCCCGGGCTGGCGCTCACCGCGGCAGCTCCCCTGTCTTTCGCCGAGGGTGGTCTGCGGACGAAGGGGATTCGGGTCTCATGGGTGTTTCCCACCTGGGCCGTGGTTCCGTGGGGGTTCCCTGGGGGCTGCTGATGGTGGGGGACAGTGGTGGGGTGCCAGGGGAGGAAGGGGATTTGGTAGGGATGGGAGAAGGGATGGCTTTCCCTTCCCCTGGTGCTTTGGGGTGGAGGTGTGGTGATGCCTTATAAGCCATGAAGTCCTCCGGTGTCTCTTCGTCCCTCTGCTGCCAGCCTGGCTCTGGTGGGGACATTCCAAATGAGGCCTTACCTTACATGCTCGGCGGCACGGCTCACACCAAAGCCACCACCGAGGAAGCTCACACCTCACCGGTGGCACCGTGGGGACATTTCTCTTTGTTTTAAACTCAGAGGAGCAGCAGTGAGCCTGGAGGGTGCTCCAGCACGCCGCAGGCTGGGGCTGGCCGGGCAGGCTGACCCGCGGCTCCTCTTGGCCGCCGAAGGGACCATGTTCCCGGGAGGGCTTGCCGTTCCTCCGCCCGCCCACCCAGGGTTGGGAAACCCACGAGCAAACCCTCAACGGCTCTTCCTCCCCTGGAAAGTGGAACTGTGCAATTAAGAGGAGAACGAGCGCGCCCGTCTAGCTGGAAAAACTAACGCCTTCCCCGAATTGGAATATTTTACCGGCTCTGCTCTCCCAGAAGGATTAAGCCCCAGCCACCCCCTCCCGTATTAATTGGTTCCTTTTCTTCGCACCGCAGAGAGACACCCAGCCCCGTAACTTTAATGGCTGCCCGCGTTTTCCCCTCCAGAGCTGTTGAGCTTCCAGGGAGGTTTGAGTAAATTGTATTGTCTGCCTTTATTGATGATTTTGCAGAGAGGCCGACGAACACCATAAATCTTCCTTGCTGCTGGGATTATTGCTAAAATAATACAGGAGGAAGAAGCCCACCCCTCCTGGCTCGGGGTTCCCGGTGTGGGATGCCCCACAGTCACGCCGGCACCCGGCACAGCCCCTCCGGCCGGCCAGCTCCGTGCGAGGCGCTGCTGGTGCGTTCGGGGATGGTCGGCGGGTTTTGGCAGCGAGGATGTCGGCTGGAGGGGAGGGAGATGTCCCCTCTCCTCGGACCGTCCCTCCGTGGCCGATGAGCCACGGTGGCACGGGAGGCAGGTGCTGGTGGCGAGCAGGGGTGGCACGGAGCGGTGGGTGACAGTTTTGCCTCCTTTGTCACCCACGCAAGCCCCGGGGAGAGCCGAGGTGAGGGCTCCTTCTGGGTTAGGCAGACGTGAAATCGCAGCCTTGCCACGCTGGAACCCCGGCGCCACGCTCTGCCGGGCAGGGCCTCATCATCTGATGGGTCCCCAAGCCGAGAGCGGCTCCTGGGTAGCTGCAGACGAGCCGACCCGGCTCTCTGGGCCCCGTGTTGCTACCGCGGCATCGGTGACATTACAGCCACGGAGGCGTGGGGCGAGCGGGGGTAACACATCCCAGGGGCAGGATGGGGGCTCCTCTCCCCGCTCTCCTCTGACCCGCTCCTCGTCCCCAGATCAACCTGAACAAAGGGGACGAGTACTGGTGGAACGCCATCCTGGAGGGCGAGGAGCAGATCGACATCGACAAGATCAACAAGGAGCGCTCCATGGCTACGGTGGACGAGGAGGAACACGCCATGCTGGACCGCCTCACCTTCGACTACCACCAGAAGCTGCAGGGCAAGCCCCAGAGCCATGAGCTGGTAGGTGCTGGCCATCCCATGCCCCCAGCCCTGCCAGGTCCAGGTCCTCCATGGGTTCCATCTCCAGTTAAGAGGGTGTGGTGTGGGGCAGCTCCGTGGCTTTGCTCCAGCTCCGAGCTCCTCCTCACACAGCATCCCTCCCACCCTCCCAACTCCATTTTGAGGTTCTGCTAGTCCCCGTTTTTTGCCCGCACGCTCCTGTCTTCCCCTTCCTGGCACCATGGCAAATCCCTGTGAGCCCAGACCCCTCCCGGCACATCACTGCACATCCCTCCGGAGCCAGCCCTGCCGTCTCTCCCCGCTCTGGGATAAACCCACGCAGGGTCTGGGATCAGCCCGACCGAGGAGCTGCCTTTTTGCTGCCCATCGCTCCCTCCTAGCCCCGTGTGCCGTCTCCCCTTTCCCGGGCGGAGGAGAGGAGGGTGGGTGACGCACGGGAGGTGGTTGCGTGCCCTTGGAAATGGGTGCTGCCGTCACCCAGCGAGGGTGAAGGTGTGGGGTGTCCCCCCCCGGGCTTGACGGGAGCCTGTGGCCTCTTTGCAGAAGGTGCACGAGATGCTGAAGAAGGGCTGGGACACCGAGGGCTCCCCTTTCCGCGGCCAAAAGTTCGACCCCTCCATGTTCAACATCTCCCCCGGCGCTGTGCAGTTTTGACGGCGGCGAAAAGCCACCGAGAAACGAAGCGGAGAGAGGAGAAACCCACCCGGGGCCCCTCGCACCCAACGCTGGCGCCCGTAACCCGCTCGCCGATGATACACGCTGCCGGCATCCTTCCACTGCCTTCACCGCCCGGCACCGGCACCGGGCTCGGCGGTTTGATGTACATGCGGGGAAAACCTGGCGAATGCAGATTTACGTCCCATCACCAAGGCAACCCGAGCGGCTGGGACCCTTCTCCTCTCCTCGCCTCGCGCTGGCGACGGCTCTATTGTTTTTCAAGAATAGACGGAGCTCGTTGGGTGACATAATTATTATTTCTGGGGGCTGAGGATGCTTCTTTGCGGGTTTCTGGGGGGGGGTGCGGATCCCTCCCCGCCCTGGCGCTGGGGCAGCTTTGCCCTTGGCGGGTGGCAGGGAGCAGCGGGGCTGTCACCCACGACACCATGGCACAGGGCTGGGGGGGGCCCAAGCTGCACTCGGGGGTCCCTGGCAGGGGGCTACAGGCCCAGCCCTCGTGGCCACCAGCCCTCCCAGTAGCCCCAGAAACGTCTGGGCTTGCCTGGCACAGCACTTTTGGGGGGACAGGGGAGCCATGGGACACCACCCCCCCCCCC
>VUYV01000898.1:0-65136 GCA_008711295.1 Anarhynchus alexandrinus | reverse complement strand
TAAACACCGCTATAAATTTTTTTAATAAAATTAACTGGGAAATGAGTTACTGGCCGGGATTTTTGTCACTTTAACTTCGCCGGCGGAGGTGGCGGGGCGGGGGGAGTGGGGGGAAGAAGCACACGCACACAAAAAGAACCTTTTCAGGGACAAAAGTTGCGGGGGGCGACCAGGTTTACCTCGGGGTAGCCCGGGCGAGGGCAGAGCCGAGCGGCGCCTTCCTCATTCCCGCTACAATTAAAGCCAATTTCAGCCTAAAATCTCCACGATAACCCCAGAGCCCGGTAGCGTTAGGGTTGGTTTTGGGGGAATTTTGTTGTTTGGGTTTTTTTTTTTCTTTAATTTAGGTGCCACAAGTTAATTTCTATTAATTGGGCAGCTCCGCTCTGGTGTTGGCAGTGATACCTGCCTTTAGCCCCGTCGCCTTTCGTTACTCCCTGCCCATCGCCGAGCCCTCTCCGACGGGTATCACTGTATTTCTCGTTGAATTAAATAATAATAAATAATAATAAAATTGCCGGGTAAAACTCTGGCTGCTTAATTAAAGAAAAAAAATAATAATAAATGCCGCTGCCGGGCTGTTTTTGCGGCTGAAGGATTGAGCTGTTGTGCCGTCTACCGGGCGCAGGGGAAACTACAAGCCAAAAAAAAAACCAAAAAAAACCCCTATAAAAAAAAAAAAAAACTTTCTGCGGGAGTAAAACTCCCAAGTTTTCGGCAATTTGGAGGGGCCGCAGGCGGCAAGTTTTCGGGGGACGAAGAAGAAGAAGAGAAGCGAGGCCGGACAGCAAAGCCGTAAAGGCAATTAATTATTTTTTTGGGCTGCGCCTGTATAAATTGTCTAAAACTCCACATTTTTTAAGTGTTCGGGATTTTATGGGCTGCAGAGCGCGAAGCGATCAGCTGCATTAAGGGGGGGGATATGATAAAGATGGTTTGAGTCGGAGATGAGCTAAATAGATAGGAAAGGGGGGGAGGGAATANAAAAAAAAAAGAAGGGGGTAAGTATTTGCGAATGGTTTAAAAACCTTCTCCTCCCCCCGCAGCGGTGGGGCAGAGGGAGCGCTCCCAGTCCCGAGGATGCTCAGGCAATGGGTGGGATGTCTCGGTGGCAGCCCCCCCGCTTTGGAGGGGTTTAGGGTCAGCACAGCGTTAAGGTCGGTTTAGCCCAAACACACACGGTGCCTTTTTTTAAAGTCCCCGAATCTTTGCCCGTCCCCGACCCGCGGATGCTCCCGGGAAGATGGAGCCAAGTTGGGCGATTCCCCCCTCTCCCGGGATGCTCTCCTCTTCCTCCCCCCCAAAAAAAAAATTCAAGAAGAGACACAAATTTTTTTTTTTTTTGGTTAAAAAAAAAAAAAAACCACCTTTTTAAAAAAACCCACTTTTGCCAGGCGAGAGGCGCAGAGGGGCTGTGAAATGCAAAGCCTTTGGCGTATTTACAGAGTCTCAGCAGCCGACTGTCCATGTAGATAAAAATCTAGTAGCCTACGTGAGCTCAAAGGAGGTTTGTTTTTTTTTTAAAGCAAAGATCTCTAAGCGCCTCTTCCCAATCCACACGTATGCCCGCACGTAGCCTAAAAAGCCGGAGACACCCACGTAGCTGAAAAATAGTTGTGTTTTTTTTTTTTTTTAAAAAAAACCACGTTAAAGTACAAGCAAACCCTTCTGCCACTTGTAGCAGCCCAACTCCGACAGCTCTCTGCCTTCAGAGCCACTCGCCAAAGTTCAACAGAGGGTGACATTAGCCTAAAATATTCGATACTTTTTCTTTTTTTTCCCCCGGAGATTTTCCCCACTTCTCCTGGGCTAAGTTCAGCTCCGAGTTCGGCTCTGCGGGTAAAATTGCTGTCTTTGAAGGAAAAACACCCAACCTGCTTGATTTATTTATATATATTTTTTTTTTAAATCAGCAAGGGATTACGGATACTTTCCTCAGCGTATATAAAGCAAAAATTAAATGACCCGGTGCCCCCTGGTATTAAAAGCTGAACTCCCCTCTTCCAAAAAGTTCCACGAAGGATCTTACCATTTTAAACGGGTCTGAAAGCGCTTGCGACATAGTGCGAGCGGCAAATTGGCGAGTAACAAAATCAAAGCCTAATTTCCACCCACGGGAGACTGAAGAGTGGGACGTGACGGTACCTCGGCAGAACTACGGCACGGCGGAGTTTTGTCCCAGCTTGGCCATTTGATGTTTTTCCTCCCAACTCATTTTCAGTATTGCTCCAGTCCTCTTACCTAACCACCACCCCCCCACACACACTTCATTCAGTCCGGGCTAATGAGCCCATTACAGAACTATTTTAGCTTAGCCGCCGGGATGCCGCTTATGCGGAGGACGGGCATTAATTGGAGGGGGGGGATGCGGGCTTGTTAAACGCGGTGGGATGGGAGGAAACCTGGGGAGCTCTCTTTGGAAGGCTGGGCTCGTCCTTCAAGCCGCGGAGATGGCTTTCTACAAACCGTATCACCCGAGTAAATTTGGGTATAAATCACCCACTCTTTAGAATTATTATTATTTTTTTTAAATATATATCAAGGAATAGAAAGAGCAAAGCTCTGTGCCCGCCGGTGCGGGGCCACCCCCGGGGGGGGGTGGGTGAGCACCGGGAGCTCCCGGGACCTACAGTCCCCCCGGACCCGGGCACCGATCCATGCCTGGGTGTGCGAGGGGCCGGGGAGCGGGTCAGGGTCCCCGCAACCCCCCGCTCTGAGAGTCACCGGCTTTCCCCCCTCCCAGGACAGCACAATCCCCACCGCTATGGGTGCATTATCATAGACTTTTGCATAATTGCAGATTGACTTTGCCAAACGGATGTGCAGAGCTATTTAAACATCCCTCTCTCTCACCCACAAACAATTGTCTCGGTGACAAAAAGCAAAATAATAATAATAATAATAATAATAATAATAATAATAATAAAAGGGGCTGCAAAAGAGCTTCAAGTTGCTCTCACTTCTTCGTTTCGGAGGGTTTATTAGGGCACAAGCGGCTCATCTCTAAGCGGTTTGGGTCCCACTTGGTGCGTGCGAAGGCAGGCAAGCAGAAGGGGTCTGCAGTAGTGCCTGTGTCACAGCTGGGATGGGTGGCTGTCGTTCACTTCGGGGTCTCGTAGGTGAGTCCGTGGACATACGTGTCTCTCTATTTCTGAGCCCCCTTGGGACAATTTTTGGCCAGGTGGTGAGAAAAGCGTACGTGGGCACATGTGCGCAGACAAGGACTGCTCTGAGGACAACTTCGGAAAACTACCCTCCTTGTTAACCATTTTTAAAACCTCCCTTGGAGGAGAAGGCACTCACAGGCAGCATCCCCCCCTTGTCCCTATGCCTCCCCAGTCACATCAGTGCCATGCAAGCTACCTCAGCCCCAAACCACAGAGCCAGGCTCACTTCCAGGGACAGGAGTGCTCATCCTCTGCCTGCCCTGGCCCTCCCCATTTGCCATCCCCTCTCCATCCTCCCCACTTGGGGGTCAGAGCAGAGGCAGCCGTACTCATCCTTGAGCCTCGCAGGGGAAGGCGACCTCCTCTGGCACCGAGGCCGGCTCCCCAAGGTGGCAGCTGTGAGAAGCGAGCAGGNGAGACGGTGAAAGCTGTGCTTTCCTCCAAGCAGAGCGAGCGTCCCCTCGGAGGGGCCCCAGCCCCAGGAGCTGCCTCCCGAGCCCTGGGCCTCCCACATGGCAGCAGCAGCATCGCCGCCTCCTCCTCCTCCGCCGCCACGGTGGGGGCAGCCCCGCGTCGTGGCTCCGTCCCGGAAGCATAGGGCCGTGTGTTGGTTTCAGATGGGAAACCCCGATGGCCCCGGGATGCAGAGCATCCTGCAAGAGGAGGTGACGCTAATGGTCATTTTCTGTTGCTTGTTTAAAGGGTGCGTTAGAAAGACCTGCAGGGATCTGCAGTTGTCAAAGGGAAACCCCAGTCAGAAGAACCCACCGAGATGCATCGAGAGAGCATTTCCTTCCAGCCTACCCCACCAAACACTTTTTTTACATCAAGGACGTTAGCTCTGCTTGAGAAGCTATAATGGCGCTTTCGGGAAAATGCACTCCTGCTCTTATCCTCAACTTAGTCATGGGAACAAGACAAGAAATCAGATAGGCACCCAAACTCCCCAAACCCTGGAAAGGGAGTATTTTTTAATGTAGAACCAGAGAAACATCTCGTAGAGCCATCAGCTCAGCTCTCTTCAGCTGCAACGCTATTTCCTTCCATTTAGCAGACTTTAGGTTGAATACTCTGTATTTTAGCCAAGAGGGCTATCAGCATGCTTTGAGGAGGACTATCCCACCATTCAACCTTTCAAATTTCCAATGACATTTTGCTGCTTCTCTCGAGGCTGCAGTGACCACACAAAATTTGGCACCTAATTCCTGCCAGAGGTAGAAACGCTGTTTAGCAAACACGGGCGGTAAGCCACGCTTCAGGAGTTTCCTACTGGCCCAAGTCTCCATGAAAGTCAACAGGATTAAGTGTCTAAGTCACCTTTTGAAAAGGGCTGTACCTTTCTGAAGGTAGATATGCACCGTAGCGCACGTAGACACAACCGAGGTAGCTTTGAACCTCTCCGTTGTGGAGCCAACAAAAGCATGTCAAGTAGGCTCTGCCCACCCAAGCAGTTCCTGGGGGATTTTGGTGATGCTTTGCCTCACTCCTCCTCTTCTCTCAAAACCCCATTTTTGTGCCTCTTTGGATGCAAACAGGAGCAGAATGAAGTCAAGTTCTCCGAGACACATTTACCCCCCACCATCAGATAAAGGTGAACCATGGAGATGCACCAGCCTGGCTATCACTTCGGTCCCCCTCTCCATTTCTACTGCCCCTTTTAATTTGACCTTCCTTGAGCACACCCCCTGAAAGGGGACCACTCAGCCAAGCGGTGAGTGATGGCTTTGCGGGGTCGGGGGGGCAGGGGGGGCCGTCGAAGCAGCCGAACATCTTACGAGCATGTGTGCGAGAGGGGAAATCCTCATTCCACAGCCAGAGCGCTTGAAGCACAGAAGGTTTTCAAGGGATTCGACCAAGAAACTAAGCGGTGGCGCGAGGAACAGAGGCGAGATGCTTTGCCTCTTGGGCCTCTGCTTGAAGACAAGCTGTTCCCACCCCTCTCTTCATTAACTCATAAATAGCAACTCTGGACCTTGCCCAGATCCCCCCCCCCCCCGAATATCTTGCTTTAAATTATTTTTCCCATATCATCCTAGATCATATTTCTTCTTTTATGTTTCCAAGCTGAAGTTTATTATAGTTTATTATAGTCGTCTGCATTGCTGATCATTTGTAACCCTTTCTATTATTTTCCTGTCCTTGCTACTATTTCAAATGCTTCTTCCTTTGGTCCTCTTTTCAGATTTTATTACCATACTGCTCGCCCCATTTTTCCACCGAGCCCATTCTGCCTCGCTTTTTATTCTCGCCAAACTGGAGGCTGCTGCTGCTCCTTCTCCTTTGCTGTACCGTACCACCGGATTAATTTTTTTTTTCCGCCTTTTCCATACACACTCCGCCTCTCTGTTGATGAAGAGACCCTCACCGGCTTTCACCAGTGCCAGCCACGTTGTCCTTGCCATTAGTGTTACATTTCTAGTTATTCTTGCTCCTTCCCAAAGCCTTTGAAGTCGTGTAGAGACAATTTGATTCATTAGTACACTCGGTTCTGCAGTAACTCTAGCTTCTGCTGTAGTTTCTGTATTAGAAGCACATGTTGGGTCTATAAGTTAGGGGAAAGCTCCACCGTCTGACTTCCCCACACAGTTCAAATTCCACTTTAAAAAATCTTTGCCCCGCTGAACTGGAGCGGCTGGTGGCTTTCTGCCCTGGCTTTCCATACCTGGGAGCGCCACCTCTTCCTCCCTCCCTACTGGGATGACAAACTCTCATGAGCAATATGCTTTCTCTTTCCGTGCGCCTCCAGACTGGAAGGTTTTATGACAGTTGCATGTGTCTGCATGTTCTCTTCACGGTTTTCCAGAAGAGCTGCAGTTATCCCGAGTATTTCCTTTCCGAGATGTCACTTAGCTTCACGTAGGCTGAGATCCATCAGCAGCACTCTTCGCTAGACATCCTTACGGCACCTTCGTTGGAGCTGTTGGGTCACGGAGGCAGCTAGCCGCCTCATTTCTTCTGGCCATTGGGACATTGGGCCAGGCTCCTCCGTGAGGGACCACCTGAAAGGATCTCTTGCCTTCTTGACTCAGGTGGCTCCTCCCAAAGCTACGTGCCACAAACCAGTCTCAAAAAGCGATGGTGTAGGCATCAAAGATGGCAAATGTGGCTTGAAATACATTCCTTGTGTAGTCCTCCTGGGCTTTGTCTCCATGGAGCGTGGCTCCTGGGTCTTCACCTTCTTCACTGCCCGGGGGGGGTTTGTGTGTTCCTCCAAACACACGATGAGGCCATCACAAACAGAGGAACTTTACCTCATGAGCGCACTAAAAAACAGACCGTTTTGAGTAAGAGACCTCCTAAGAAAACTCCATCGCGGGACCACTGGTTGCTCTGGGTGTGTAGTTTATTCCATTCCCTCTTTCCACTTTCCAGTACTTTTTCTAAAGCTTTTCTTACCTGACCGTCTCTTAATATAGATTTTGTTTAGGAAGCCAAGCCTGCCTGCCTCATGTTTTCCCTTGGATCCGTTCCATGCTCCTCACCAAGGTTGCCTACAGATCCTGCTTTGAAGTTCTTCTGCGACACATTGGCTGCACCCGGTGACTCTTCCCTCGACTGACGTCACCTCGGGGGTCCCTCTCCAGCAGGCGGAGAGTCACATCGCCTCCGCTTGCTTTGATCAAAATGAAATCCGTTTACAAGCGCCTGACAAGCCGGCACCAATGGGCCCACAGGTTTCTAGCCAAAACTAGCCGACATAAAAATATCCTGGCTTTAACTTTGGTCGAGACCTTAAACTCACTAAGATGAGGCAAAGCCCAGAAGAAAAAAACATTTCATTTCAGTTTATGAGCGGTTTCTGTTTGTTTAGCTCAAATGAATCCCTCATCATCAATTAAGCAAAATCAATGTAAGATCGGTTTAAATCAAAGTAAGTGTCCGTACAGGGTTTTACCTCCATACTTTAAAAAGTTAATTTAAAATTACACTTCAAATTGCTTTCCTGCTTGGAAAAGGCCTGTTTCTAGAGACCAGCTGGGCCCTGATCCCGAGCGACATACAGCTCCAGCAGGTCCAGGGTGAAGACAGTAGAAGCAGATGGATCTCAGTGACGCTGGAAATCAGGCTCGATCCCAGCACCTACATGGATTCCGCCTGCCCATCCTTCCAACCCCCATAAAACCTGGGTTTCAATTGCTGTTCCAATGAGCTGAGGTGGGCGGTCTTGGTGTTAGAAAAGTTCATTTTTCTTTGTGCCTATATTGTGAGGCTCTGCTTGCGTTTGCTAAGTTGTTTTTCTGCACTCGGTAAGCACAGGAGTAAAAATGAGGGGTTTCAGCCCAAAAGATCACCATCCGCTTTACTAGGTTTTCCCCTTTCAAGTATTTATAGCTATTGAGGGCTACGTTTCAGCGAATCCTCTTGGACGGAAGGAAGGAAGGAAGGAGGGTCTTTGCAGCCGGGCGACTTTGTATAATCCATATTTAAAACTTCAAGCCCTACACGAGGAGGACAGGTCCGACCTCGGACAAGTTGTAGAAAACCCAGTTTGAAATAAAATACATTTGAAGCGTTAGGGAAGTACCTTCTCTACGTGCGCAGTGCTCCGCTTCCCACCCATCTCCCAAAGAGTTTGCTCCATCATCCCCAATCCACGCGCGTGCCAGATGTGCGCTGGCACTCAGCACACAAGCACCAGCTGTGACCCTGGCACGCACCCTCCTCCCTAAAGCAAAGCCACCCATCGCCCCACCGGCTGCTCACCCGCAGGAGGGACATAGCCAGGATTTGTTTCCAGATTTTCTTCTTTGGATTGCTTTTCCTCTTTGCTGTTGAGCCCGTAATTCGGTTTCACTGCCACAAATGGTAAACCCCATAGTGGGAAGCTATGAAAGACTCCCTGAAGGTATTCGCTGGTATCGCTGCAGCCTCCGATTTTGATGCCTAGGGCTTTTTCTTCCCCCCCCCCAAGACCCACCGAAATGATGGGTTATCAAATACCACTGGGATTACTGGCAGAGCTTTGCTGAAAAGAGGGTGCAGGCTTTCACCATGGGAAGAAAGGTCTGGAAGAGAGAGAATTTGAGCTCGGGCACCATGAGGCATCAGATAACCGACCCAGTCCCTTCCCTTTCACGCCCGGTGGGACTTTATTCCCAGGCTGGTTTTATGTCGGCACGGGGACACCAAGGCAGAATTTACGTCCGCCAGCATGCATTAACTCCTGTCCTGACCAGTACTAATTACCACTAATTATGTGGGACAGTGTTAATTCTTTTAGCAGCGTTACTGCTGGCCTTACACTTCTCAAAGTGCCTTTGGGTGAGGTAGCTTCCTTTGAAAAGATATTTATGTGTGGAATAAATATAGAGTAGCTAATACACCGTAAATTTGCACCGCCGGATAGCGGGCTTTAAAGTCTCTAAACCACGGAGGTCTCTGGGCACGAAGACAGAAAAACCCCAGAGTAAGAAACTACTCAATAGAAAGGGTGGCAGGATCACCCTGCGTGATCTCGGGAAAGTAATTTTGATCTGGCATTTCTCTTCTGTAAAATTGGAAAAATAATACGTCCCTAACCCTCTCAGGGGCATAATATTTATTCTCTCTGCCTTGCCAATCATTCTCTTTGCTTTTAAAAAAAATATTCTCCAAACCCTAATTGTTTTTATGTGTTTGCAGTATAAGACATAAAAGACATAAAACCATCATATTTTTCTATACTGTATTTTCCCCATTGTGTTGTACTGTTACCACAAGCACTTTGCTGTGCAGAGCCTCGGCTATTTGCTGAGAGGATGAATTAAGACATCTAAAGTGCTTCAGCATCTTGGCTGAGTGGCACCACGGAGCTGGAAGGTATCATTAGGCCAAATGGCTCTTTTCCGCCAGAGTGAGAAGCCCAGATTTTTCAACGGATTAAGGAAAACTGGTTCACGTTCCTCTGTGCCCCCCCATCCTGCTAATATAGGGCAGGAGGCCACGTTTGGATTCGCCAAATTCTGTTTGCTCCCTTCGGTCTGGGTGTTTCTTTCCTGACTTGGATGTCAGGGTCCAACCTGGGAAGACAGGAGATGTCGGACAATCCTGGTCCACGCTGGCATCACCATCTCTGCAGTTCACCTCATTATTTGCCCTTCAAGAGCCTGGACAGTCGTTGTTAGGGCTCAGCAACACGGTCCTGAATGGTTTCGTTGACATTGCCACCTCCTCCACGAATAATGCTGTAAATTGGGAGGCTTTGCTGTTGGACCCACTAATGTCCGGTCCCTTTGACCGCTGGTGCCTAGCAGTTTCGGTCAGATCCACAGGGAAGGACCAAAAAACCACAGCAGCAGAGCCGGCTTGTTCATCCGTTAAACAGCGAAGTGGATCGGCGAGGATTCCCAGCTCTCGGAAGTTTTTCTCAGTGGCAGGTCACGGTGTGGTGGTGTCAGGGGTGTGCTGGTGCTGACGGAAGAACGACGTTTTGAAATCTGCCAGCGAAAGGCTGGCTTGGTACCCTGCCAGGCTGCACGAACTGCTGCTCCACTGTGCAACTGGTGTATACTCACCGAGCCGGGCTGTCTCCGCCTCCCAGGGTTTCCCGTCGTCTTCGGATGGGGACCTTTGCCCACGAGTCCCTTCCTCAGTCTCAGCAGCACTCGGTGATGTTTTGTCTGCTTCTCCCATCGCCGGTATTTTCGTTGCTGCTGGCTTCTCCCTGGTTACCGAGCGGATGCTCCCGCAGCCTTGGTGCACTGGTGATTTCTGGAGCTTCCGAATCCACCCCAGAGATAATCTCGGCGCCCATAGTTCCTAAAGAAACCCCAAAGAGATGCTGTCCCCCTTCCCCTCCAGAAGTAGTAGGTTGGGACACCCTTTCCCTGGCATCACTCACCGCACTGCAAACGCTTATTTCAGCCTTTCCCGCTGCTCTCGCAGGCTCGGGGGTCTCCAACCTCGGGCAGACTGCCTCTTACCCAGGCTCCTTTCTCCAGGGCCCATGTCCTACATTTGGGTTAATTTTCATCCTTTTCTTGACCATTCGGCTACTTGGAAGCATTTTTCTGAGCCTTTCTCTCAACAATACGTCCAGTATGTTGGAATCAGATGTACCACAAACGGCTTTTTAACTATGTCATCTTTTATATCTGCAGATGGATGCCAAGGTTCTCGACTCCACATAAAGCAATTATCCATCTGCTTTTCGGTTTTTTAGGTGAAAGAACAGGAGCCTTGTTTGTCCGATGGTAGCAGTACGTAAGCATGCATCAGTGCTTTCAGTGGCATGGACACGTTTGGCTGTCTCCTCTGCTGCACTCCCCCTCCTACTTTTACAAATAAGAGGCAACATTTGGCCATTGCATTGAAATTGAACTTTTGTAGTCATTTCTCCCTCAATTCCTTACATTTTAGGCTTAATTAAAAAAAAAAAAGGGAGAAAGGCTGCATTTTTATCAAGTTATTTCCCTTTTCCACTTTTCCCTACCTGCCCGTGATGCTTTCCCGCAGTGGCTCCCTGCAAACCAGCACCTGCAAAGGCTCAGGTGAAGGGAACGGCTTATTCTCTCACTTCCCCCCAGTTTTAACTCGCTTATAACCGTCCTGACTACAGGAGAGCCGCTCTGATTTATGGGGTTGTAAGCGGTGGGACCGCTGTCTGTCCTTTCCTACTCCCTGCCGCAGAGCTGGGGAGAGACAAGCGGCTTCCGAGAGGCTTTTTGGTTTGTGTTCATTAACAGCAGCTGTCAGACAGCTCTCGCCGAAGCTCCACATCCCTTCAAAACCATCACAGCTTTCTACTTTGCACAGAAATACGCAGTGGTTTCGTTTGTGTAAAACCTGCGCGAATACAAATTTAATCTAAGGCTAGCACCGCTCTAACAGCAATAATTTCTCTTAAAGGCCGAATACAAAGAATACTAAATACTGTCTATAAATAAGACTGCGTTTAATAGAGGAGAGAAGTGATTTAATAAGCTTACCGGGTAAAATCTTCCCTGCCACCTTGAACCCCAAATACAGATCTTTTTTTCCTGAGCAAAACCAGCTTGCTACGAGGAGAACTCGGGCCCCAGTAAACTGATTTTTTAAGGTGAAGTCATTCAATTCAAGCTTTCCTGTCCAAAAGGAAGAGGAAAAATATCTACTTAAAGGAAATATTAGTTAATCAGAGGACATCCCTTTCATAATAGAAGCTACTAGGGGATTTAAAAGCACATTCTAATTATAATAGTTCCCTAATTATCCGCCTAACATCTCATTCTTCTGTCTAATCCCGCTTTTAATTATATAGTACCTTTTTTTTTTTGCCCATCACGCAACTCAAGTACTCTATTTTACTGAAAATAAATCCTTTTAACTGGCGATGTCAGAGAAGAAATATCGTTGCTGCCCCCCGGAATGTGCGCGCTGTCTGGTAGGGAAATGCCTTGCCAGAGGTTTTGGATAAAGCGCCTGGACGTGCTCTTTAGAAACTGTCTCCTTCAAAGCCTTGCAGGTTTCCTCAAGCAAGAGAAAATGCTCTAAAAACCACACGGCGCTCTGCAAACGTGCCCTGGCTGCAAAAGTTTTCCCATATTTTGCTTGGTTTTTCTAACTCTGGCGGCTCGGTCCTCCTTCCACCCGTGTTCAATGGGATCCCCGCCACCGGCTGACGGCAGAATAGGATTTGGCCTTTGAACCAAAGCAGCATGTAATTTGCAGAACGGAAGCAATATTTGAGCTACGTTATCTGCGAGCATCTGGTCATCAAGATCTCGCTTAGCGATTAGCGAGCCGAGAGGAAACCCTACGGAGGACGGGAGGGGGAGAAGAGGAAATCCCGCACGCGGGGTTCCCATTTCCAGCCCCGCCACGGGTTTCCTGCCCTATATCCTCCAGCAAATCCCAGCTCTTCGTTTCCCCAGAATAAAAAAAACCAAACCAAAACAAAAAAAGAATTACCCTTCAGGGATGTTGTCAGGCTTAATGGATGTTTATAAATCGCTCGAACAAAAGGTGCTATGTCAGTGAAAAGTACTCTTCCCGATGGTTATTCAAATGCTCATTAAAACGTGCTTTGCTCCATCCTTTCCCTTGGCTGGCGTGGGAGGCAATTGAAAGATTTAGGTTTTGTGGGAAAGCGGGAGCGCGCGAGCGCTTTCCTTTGGGTGTGGGAGCAGCGAGTTTAGAGAGTTAAAGGACCTTTGGCGCACAGGTAGGGTTTCGTCTAAGGCTTTTTCGGCTCCCAGCCAGGCTGCAAGCTCCGACAGACCCGGGGCTGGCAAGTTCCCTCCAGGAAGCCAAGGCAGGGATTAATGGTACCAACCCCTGCTCAAATTTGCATGTATCATTTCCTTAGCTTCGCTCCTGATGGAATGAGGGATCATCCTCTAGCGAAAATTATTCTTAATGTGTGTTTAACCATTAAAAATGAATACGCGTGTGTGATAGAACTTAGGGAATAATTCATAAACAGCTAACATAACGCGAGATACGGAGTACTCGGCCGCCCTGCAAACCTGCCCAAATGTCTGGATAACACGAGGATGCTTCTGCCTTCATGGATGTTTCATTATGTCACGGCGGCTTGGTCTGCCAGGGTCTGCTGGCATTTCCAGGCGTTAAAAGCTGAAGAAGACACGATAGATCTTCATACTTTTCACTGGGTCAGACAGCAGCTTGGCATCTGAGTTGGCGGCAGTCTAGACGCAACATCTTTCACCCTCCGCAGCTACCTAAAGCTGCATGTACCCTCAGACAGCATCCACAATCAATGATAACGTTCTTTTTTTCTGCCAATGTCCAAAATCAGCAGCATTAGCTGTGGATATGAAAAATATGGATTTCCTGGTAAGGAGTTTCTATCCAAAACCACAAAGAATTTTATGCTTTTCGGGCAAAAAGCCACCGACAAGTAATAATTATTATTTTTTTCCAATTAAAGCAGGCTTACTTATGTCTATCATTATTTTTAAAGGATGGGAGACGCTTCTGCGGGGCACAATGACTGCTCCCAAATACAATCATCTCTGCTCACCCTTGCACTTGTCGCATCGGTAGTAACCCTTTTCCGCCACCATTTTGACTTCTCCTTTATTCCCTCCCCCGGGAGATACTTTTTCTGTCGTGTCCTTCCTTTTATACCAGGCAAATCCTCACCACCGCTGCAGACAGCTGCTGGGATGACCTCAGCCTCCTCCAGAAGATTGCACAAGCTCGTGGACTGGCACCTCTCGCGTCTCCTTTGCGAAGGCTGAACTGATGGGTGCAAAGCATGAAGCGGGGGTGAGTCAGGCTCCATGAATTTTTCTCCTCCATGCAAGCCCAGTCTGATCCTGACCATATCCCCAACCTTTGCTCTATACCCATCAGCAGGTGAGAACCAGGCCTGGTATCACCTCACGCTCTACGCTCAGCCAACAAACTGCCAGGTTTCAAGTTTTCCTCTATGTTTGTTGGGTTTTCTTGTTGTTTTTTTTTGACTTTTGCAGCTGATGCCTTTTCCCCTCTGGTATCTCTCTGTGCCTTCCTCATGTTGCATGTTCATGTGTTGTCCAATCTGTGTTCCTGCAGGTCTTGAGGTGGCCTTCAGTGCCGGCCCCTCTCTCATCCAGGACTCAGACGTGACGCACACCAAGGAGCTGGAAGAAGGGGCAGCACCATGTCCACCAGAGCCTTCCTGCCCTCTTCTTCCTCCTGACTTGTCTTCATCCGCTGACCACTTGTCTTCATCCACTGACCACTGTGGCATGCACCGACTCTACCTTCTCCCAGCACGTTGAGAGGGATGCTTTCCCTCAAATATTGCCTGGCCCGTTTTTCTTTAATAAATGGGTTGTTTAGTTTCATTTTTCATCACTTAAATTTCTTAAGCTAATTCAAATAGCCTCCGCTGGGTACAACAGTTGCTGCTCTTTTAACGTATTTAGCTGATTTAGTCAATTATACTGGCAGGCAAACGTTTTCAGCATGCTAAAATATCCTGTGCAGAGGGCTGATGCTCCTCTATGAGGCTCCTTAGCCCCAGGTCAGGGGCACGATGACCTGACAGGGCCGGTGGAGTGCCAATAACAGAGTATGGGGACAAATCCATACCCCCAAGCATCCCTAGGCTGTGCGGCCCGATGTCCATAACCACGGACAGGCTGAGTTTGCTTAAGAAAGACCTGAAGCTCCTGCATCCTCCCCAGCAAATCTGCCCCTGGTGTGGCACTCCACTTAAATCTTACACATGTCAACGTGCACGTCCTTCCCTGTCCTGTAATTAAAATGCAGTGGGCAAACGATGGAGGAGCAGGACGGCGGGGATTCTCGACAGGTAGAGCAGGAGACGGGAATTGGTCTTCCCAGCCCCTCCGCAGACGCGCAGTAGAAATGCAACGGCCCCTTGAAGCAAAACTCCCCTGTAGATCTCGGCACAGGCCAAAATTTCCTCTCGGGTGGCTTGACACAGCACACACAACACTTTGCTAATCCAGCTGTGCTTCAAATCCCACTTCCAAGGCCTGAAACCCTGGTCCTCAGCTGTTTGCACGCCTCACCTCACCCCTCTGCAAGAAGGAGCTATAAGACCCCGTGCCTTGTCCACCACCCTTCCCGACCCTCAAAAGCCTGCCAACTTTAAATGCAAGATGCTGTCTTTGCACAAAAAGGTGTTAAAATTAGTCCGGTCGGTACATAAAATGAACAGCGACTTCAACTTTGGAAGAACGCAGGTGTGTAGATGTTATTACCAACAACTAAGCAAGAGAAACAATAGATCTTCCTCCTCATGCTACCTTGCTATGGCCAGGAAGGACATGGTAAGAATGCTTATCTTTGTGTAGAAGCCTCTGTCCTACCAACATCGAGACCCAACAGCACGGTCCCAGAGCTGCCACTTGTCCGGAGCAAGGCTCGGATCACGCTCTTCACAGAACACAAACCAAGCCTCAGCCAAACTGCAGATGCAGAAGCGCTTTGCATGGACCAGTATCTTCTGCTTCAAGGTGGAATATACATACAGCTCTGCTGGGGTGCCATGGGGACACAGAGGCAGGTACAGCAGACCCTGCAGCAGTAGATGCTACAAAATCAGCAAAGGCATGAGCTGAAAGTGCAAACCACTGGGGGTTTTTGTCTTTGTTTTTGTTTTTTTTTTTTTTTACACTGAAACTGCCCCCTTCACCCCCACAGCTTTCATCCCAAACCGACAGCGGAGGAGGGAGCCCCTGGTCCAGATCAAGGACTCCTCCTTTTCGCCTGCATCCTCTCAGCCCTTCTCTGCCAAGTCTCTCGAGGTGGTTTGAGGTCATTTCCCCATCTGAAAAATTACTGTTAGAGACCAACCCCTCAATTTGTTCCAGGACTTGAGGAGCAAGATGCATTTCTTCCTTGCCAAAAAGATATTCAGGCAGAAACTCTGTTGGCAGAAACCTATGGGTTTTCTGGCCTTATCTCTGCATTTGGATACATTCTGTTACACAGGATGATGCAATCCCCATATATCTCAACAGAAGCACGTATTAAGATATTCCTCGGGGTTTTTTTTTCTGATGGCCAGTCATGCTTTCCTATAACACTGCAACTTACTCTACACGTTTGTTGCTGTTACTACTTATGTTCTCTTCGGACAAAACCCAAAGAATCTATTAATAAAGAGAAATAAACATCATTATTTCTGTTCTTCAACAAATAAATGTCATTGATTCCTATTATTATCAGTCCTCCTCGTTCTCCAGTTTGGAGGTCCACTTCCTTGCAGAAATCACAGGGAGACACACCTTCAACAAATCCCCTAAACTAATAATCTCTAGAATCATCTGGAAAGTTTAACAGCAAGAACTAGAGCCACATTAATTTTTCCGCTACATTCAAAGGGTTGCTAAATTGAGGACTCACGTTGAACACGTTGGTCATTCTGCAGCTCCTGTGGAGCAACCTGCAAAGTCTCAAGTTTGGACCCACGCATTTTGTATGTGGATTGAACTTAGGGATGGCTTGGTTGCCCTGGGGCAGGGAGTAACACTTCTACAACACAGTTATTTCTGCTTTGCTAAATTATTTGGAAGCCGTGCTTCACATAAGCAGATGCTTTCACAAATACCCCAAAGTTGGTAGCACTTTCAAGATGGTCTCCAAAACTCATTGCACAGTTGAAGGCAATAATTTGATTCTCGAAGCCTTCATGCGTACACTTCACATTTTGCAGAAAACACCATCTCGACCCCTGCTCAGTACAAATCACTCGTCTTATTTATCCCGGGCTTCCTTGCACCTCAAGACAAATCCCTGCTGCTTTTACAGAGTGCAGGATCAGTCCCTCTGTCTCTGGCTGGACAGACTTTGTACACAGAAGCACACGCGATACAATTTTCCACCAGCCCAGAAATTCTCCTTGCTTTGTTAAATCTGCCATTGTTTCTTAAAACCAGCCCTTCTCTGAAGACTGGATTTCAAGGGGGAATTTTCACATTGAATACATACTCAAGGACTAACCTGTCCCTCGTTACCCAGTGCAAGGAGGTGGTGATGGACAGACAGACAGGATTTCCTTGATGACCTTTTTCCAAGGGTGGGAGCACCAGGAGATGCTCTAGGGGCAGCTCTCCAAAGCCCAACCTCCCCAACGAACGTTTTCGTAAAAAAAAACCACAAACCAACCCAACCAACCGTCCCAGCAAAAAAACCCGTACAAGTTTCAGATGTTGCTGCAAAGTGTACCCGAAGAAATATTTTGGAACGAGTCACAACTAATCCATGAATCGTCGCTATTAATAATTAATTTGTCCTCCTGCAGCCCTTTTCACCCAAGGATATATGAAAGCACTTCCCAAATGTTAGCTAAGCATCACCACGTCTCTCCTACCGTAGGTAACTGGCGGGGCTGGAGCGGTACGAGAGATCTGGAACTTGGCACTTGGGATAAGGTAGTGACTTGCCGGAGATATTAAACTCTGCAATCAGTGCCAGGAGCGAGAGCCAAACAAAGCCTGCACTGGAATCAATTTGCAGGTTTTTTTGGGACGGTTCTGTTTCACTTATTTTTTAAAATAAATATGTATTTGAGGAGCTGCGCTCATTACGGTGGTTTACTTACAGGAGGCAAAGCTCTGTCCGTGGGTCTCCCGTAGGAGTCTCTGCTACGCAGCAGACGTCACCCGTGCAGCGCTAAAATACAAACACCAAAACAAGGTCTTTTTCTGCAATCCTGTTTGGTTTTTGCAAAATGCTCCCAATTGAGCTGGAAAATGCTCTCCCATCACCCCAAAGGCCAAGAGTCCCTCCTTTTCTCCCCCGACGGCCCTTGTTACAGGTCTCCCCCTCCCCCCCAATAAGTCAGCCAATGCACCTATTTTTCACGCTACATCCAGCTGCCTTACAAAAAGCCAATGAATTATTCTTGGGTTTAGTGCAACCGCTGAAAATATTTCAAAGTGAAAAGGAATTGACCCAACCTACTGTGCACATTATTTATTCAGAGGTAGTACAAAAACGAGTCCCTGATGTTACTAAAACAAATCCTAATAAGTACAGAGAGCATCAATTACAGGCTTCCCTTTATAGTCCTATATATCTCTTTCCCTTTCTAGAGACAGTATCACATGTAAGGGGGCACCGTGTTGGCTTTCAAATCTATTGAGCTTTCATAATTATAACCTCCATTTTAACCTCTTTTATAGGACACACTATACCGTTTCACGTTATGTTCCTTGAATCCCAACCAACCCGACGAGAAAGTGCCTTTAAAGCTCACTTCTTCTAAGATTTGCATAAAATGGGGAATATTAAGCATTCATAACACCACGCATACATTACACTGGGGCGCCGGGCGAAAGGAAGAGCGAAGCAAAATGTATCTTGTGAACCTCACTCGGACTCTTGCTTTAAGCTCGGTAAATATTCAGCATGCACATATCCTGACATAATGAAATCAGGGAAATATTAATTGCAGTGGAATAGCTGGATTTTTTTTATATATATATATTTTTTTTTTTGTTCCAGTCTGTATGGAATGTCCTTCTATTTAATCAAAAAGCTTGGAATGATTCCTAATCTATCATAAAAATTTTTAAAGACATGATTAATTCCATTGTTTAAATTCTGGTTTATTGCCATAAGAAACTCTCATAAATGATCCCGCACCTTTCTCCATGATCATTTCCTTCTAAAGTAATATACTAATTAATTTCAATTAAATATATGTAAAAGAAGATATATTTTGAAAAACGCTTCTCCCTTGCCATTTGTTAATATATTGAAAAAGTGTAAACCTTGGAACATTTAGCATAGAAAATATTCATTTTTGGTAATTTCTCAAGGGGGCAATTTATTAAATGAAAGGCTTTTAACATTAGCTAAAAGCAGCCCCGTAAATCATGGGTGTCATCAAACTGCTTCATCACTTCATTAATTTAAAAGATTATTATATGCGTAACTGACATAATTTTGAACAATGTTACATGGTTAATTTATTAATGTAGAAAAGCAGAAATGACATGCTGAATTGATTTATTATTATAATTGTATAATTTTAGGACTTTTCTCTGTGACTTTCACCAACAGAGCAAACGATTCAGGGTGAAATTGTGCCATTGGCTTATTTCTTTATTTTTAAGGCAGGACTACTCGCTGATGACTGCAAGGACTTAAGAAGATGTGGTCCAGCGTGGCTCCTCCGTCTTTCAGTAGGAGCTGTTGAAAGACCTCCTTCACAACCCACAGCCACATCGCGGTTTTATTAATTTTAAAGCACTTTTTGCCCCCTTTCTGTAGTCAAAAAGATTTAAAAGTTACTGTAGTTATGATAAAAACCTGATTCTGAGTAAGCACGCTTAAACGGGCATATCCCCTACGCTCTTTACGTGCACAGAAAGAGGATTTTGGGTGGTGGAGCTCGCCCAGCTCTGACGAAGAACCCAGAGCCTCCCACAGACTGGCCCACAGTATTTTCAGTTGTAATTATATTAGTGAGCAGCCAGCGCTGGCTTCACGCCCGAGCAGAAAATATAATGCAGCATCGTTTCTTTTCTGGGCACCGCGTGGAAAGCACAGTTCAAGTTGCCTTCAATAACAGAACACCATGTTTGGGATTTATTTTTAGATTGAAATGATGCGTGACTCCGAAACCCCGCAAAGCTGGTGGAACATTCCATCTTCCAGCCCAAAGGCACGTGTGCGAGGGGGCAGGCGGACCCTGCTAAAAAACCACCTTGCCCCAAAAACCTGCGAGGGAATAAGGTTAAATCAAGATTTAACTAAATGAGGCCTCAGCTCTGCAAAACACTTGGGCACATGCTCGCTTTTAGGGATGCGCTAACGCGCTTCCCTTTAGCAAAGCCCAGAATAGCCCAGCAATCCTCCACGGCATCCCAGAGCTCCGCATCCCAAGTCCTGCAGCCTGTCTTTTGCAAGCCGAATCGTCACCAAAACAGCTCCTTTTTTTTTTTTTTTTTTTTTTCTCCTGCGTTTTGGCTGAAGTTCCCGGCTCACGCTGAATCGCTATGGTCGTGCTTGGAATGGGGCTGCGTGGACACACGGGTGATTGTGCAACACTCTCACAGCATGTTTATGCCATATGAAGAAACAAACGCCTTCAACAGCATGGCTGGCTGGCGGTCCTAAGAAACGATCCCGGTGATCCTACACAGTGCCAACTGAAGCTCCAGTTCCAGTTCCACAAACACCTCATTTTCTAACAGGAGCTTTGACACAGGAAAGCTTTTAAAGGATGACTCCAGGTATGTCCTATTTGGAGCAGCATTTGTGTTGCAGGGGGAGCCCTTGGCAGGTACAAAACACCACAGCAAGAATCAGGTGGAGTCAGTCACTCCAGCCTGAGACACGGCGATGCCCTGGTTGGACCTCCAGTGTCCATTCCCACAGGACACAGATCCCCATGGGTCCACTGTCATATAACCACTAGCATGGGACGGATGTCCCCGAAACCTTGGGTCACCTCCAGCCTCACTCAATCCTAACATCACTATGGATATCCCCAAAACCTTGGGTCACCTCCAGCCTCACTCAATCCTAACATCAGTATGGATGTCCCCAAAACCTTGGGTCACCTCCAGCCTCACTCAATACTAACATCAGTATGGATGTCCTCAAAACCTTCGGTCACCTTCAGCTTCACTTAATGCTAACATTGGTATGGATGTCCCCAAAACTTTGGGTCACCTCCAGCCTCACTTAATGCTAACATTAAGCAGCCAAACGGAGCTTCAGGTCTTTGACTACAACCTGAAAGACCACGACTGGAACAGATATGCTAACAGCCCAGGAGCCAAATTTGTTTTGTTAAAACCCAGCTTGTCAGCCACATTGACTTCGCTGTACCTGTGAATGCCCAAACTGCTGTCACCCATGCCAGGCCAGGGCACAGGGCTGGGAGTTGGGAAACGTGGGCTGCGCGCTGAGCGATGCTCATGTGGGTGAGAAAGCCTGGACACGTCCCGAAACTCCTCTTTTTTTATACACTTGGTTGATTTAGAGCTGTCTTTAAATGACCAGACACGTGGGTCTGGCCTCTAGAAGGGACATCTGAGACGCCAATAAGAAGGATACCAAAAATCAAAGAATTTCACAGTGGATAAAATTTAAAATGCAAATTAAAAACTAGACTATTTCAGAGCAGTGGTTAAGGAGCCTGCATCATCAAATGGTGTCACGAGAGCATTCTGGGCAATTACCGACAATTTTTAAGAGAGTATTTTTCTTTCCCTGTAATCTTACATAATGCCTTTCATATGTAATACCGCGAGCATACGCAGTATGCAAAACACTCTACCGACTGTATACAGACAGAAATCATTTGGCCATTAAAAGCAGCCACGGCCAGGGTGCAGGATGGTGACCAGATGGTCTGAGCACAGCGCACGCCGCAAAACTAAAGAGCAGGGAAAAAATCTCAGCCGCGACCGCTGGGGCAAACCCAGGCTCTTATGAAAAGCACCATGTGGTTTTTAATGTGCACAGAGTGAAGACAGGACCTCTGATTTTAAGATACTACCCCCCAAGATGTAAATTATCCTGAAAGGCATCCTTCATGCCATGAAGTTTCAGGCCATCACTCACATATATTATTTCAATGCTCACAAGTTAGATAGGGGTGTATTATAAATCTCCAATTATCTCTGGCATGTGCGCAGTTGACTTTTATTTTTGATGATGATGATTTTTTTTTTTTTTCCTAAGGGTGTCACTAAGGAAAAGGGGAAAAAATTTAGGAGATAAAAAAAAAAAAAAGGAAAGATTCAAGCCAAATGCTTTCTTACAGGAAACATTTATTTGCACTCGAGTGTCTCATCTAACAAAGTTCCACCATATTTTCCCACAGCAGACAGGAACTCGTCTGCATTAGCATTTTAAGAAACGAATCCTAAAGAGCAGCAAGTGTCAATATGCTGTCACGAGCAGGATTGATGGCTCTTAACAGAGCTCTTCTCACATGAGTGCAAATGACTGTCTTTTAGTTCATCACAGGCATTTTTGGTCAACACAAACTTTTCTGATTTTCACATGGCCCTTAAAATCCTTACGAAAGCCAAACAGAGGGGCCGATCCTGTCCTGCCGCAACCAGTGGCAAAACTCCTCTTTTGCCTGATAGAAAGCAAAATGAGAACCCAAGTATGGCCAAATGGAATATTATAATTTTCTTCAACCTGATCTTGCAGATCACATCGCAATTCTAGACCTTAAAAGGTGCGAGAGAGACAATTTATAGAGAATAACTTTTTTTTTTAAAAAAAAAAACCAACCCACACGTTCTACGTGATCTGGAGTGGATACGTCCTGGCAAAAAGAGCTGGTTTTGATCTGACTTTTGTTTTATATTTAGTGCTGCAAACATCTGCTAGCCTTATTACAAATTGCACTTTGGTAGTCATAATTAGTAACCACATGATGCTGTTCTACATGTGACATTCACGAAATCAGAAAAATATGGGACAGTGGAAGTACTCTACGAAGGCAATTTCTGGATGTTATACACAACCACCGTGAGACTCTCTTAGCTCCTCCATCCTCTCCTGACGCAGAGGGATCCCTTTTTTTTTTTTTTATTTTTTAAGAAAGATATTTCAACAAAAGTGACAGCTTAGTTACAGATTTCTTCTTGGTGAAGATTGTCACCAGTGATGTCTACCAGCTTGAAAATGAGGAGTGCTGCCTCATGAGGACTGAAGGAAATCTGAAAGCTTCATCCACTCTCAAGCTTAGGTGGACAAATCCAGACACGCGGCAAAGATGATGATGACAACAACAAAGTTCACCTAAAACTGTGAAGCTGTAAGCTTCTTTGGTGTAATACTGGCTACGCTTAACCACGGAACAGAAGTCTCCGGGATTATAGTCGTGGGCAGTAACTTAATTCAGATAATTAAACATCCATAAACCTCCCAACAAGGACGACTACAAAGTCAATGGTAAGGTTTGGGGGTACTGGAGCCTGCCAGGAGTGGGGGAGAACAGGAGAATAAAGAAAAAAGGTATGGTTTGGGACCCACGTCCCTCATAGCAAATCACTGATCATGAAAAAGAGTTTTTCATCCAACAAATATCTTCTGGTTTCAAATATGTTCCTGTCAGGGCAGGGCAAAATGAGGAATGCCAGACACCGTTTGTGAAAAACAAATGAACTAACAACCCAGGCCCATTAAAACTGTCTCCCAACACTCCCCCCCAGCAACCAAACTTAACAACTCAACCTGTTCAGACCAAAAAGACTACAAACCAAAGAAATCCCCGACAGCAATTTGGTTTCAGATGCCCCTTTTCCCAAGACATCAGTCCCTCTCTGGCTAAACGAGCCACGAACAGAGAAGTTCACAACACACCAGTATATCAGTTTTTCATCATCAACCGGGTCACGGTGGCCCTCCATCACTTCAGGTTCTCCGGGTGCCATTTCCATCAGCACCGGAGCCCTTTTGGCACCGGATTTGTCACCTCCCCAGCACCTCCAGTGGAGCAGCCCACCCTCACCCCTCTGGCCCCCAGGGGAAGGATTGGTCCCTGGGGCAAGCAGAGGACTGGCAATGAAAAGAGGGTCTTTACTACCTAGATGTTGCACTCTGTGGCTGGCAAATACGTTAACACTGTGTGGCCATCGTTTGATTCAGCTCCCAAACGTGGCATCTAAGCTGTGGAGAGCAACAGTATCACAGCCAGTGGATTTAACATAAAGACACGGCTACCTGAGGACTTGGTTTGGACTTAGTCATTGATGTCGTGCTTAACACTACCATCTCCTTTCCATTGTGGCAGGGAATCCACATCCTTTCCTCTTTCTTCTCATCCATTCCTTACTTTCTCGTCCCACTTTCCTCCTTTCTCTTCCCTTCTGCTCCACTCTTTCTCCCTTTGCCCAACTTCCTTTTTTTCTCCTTTTACCATCTTGCCTCTTCCACCTTCTCACGACCACTTTCTTTTTCCTAAGTCAAAAAAACTAATGTGAAAATCTACCAGAAACCAGGCAAACAGGTGAGCCAACCAGACTGACCTTACAAAGACAACATCTCTGGCTACAGAAGTCCCTGAAGAGCAAAATTTGCAGGGTGGGAGATACTTCCCCCAAATTATCCCCGTATGACACTCTTGGTCTTAGACTCCTTCCAGGTGCTGTGTGTCCCCACAGCAGAAGAGACAGTGGGTTAGATCTTTAGTTTTGAACCAGTATGGCTTTTCTTATGTTCTTTTTTGAAGCTAGGAATGAAATATCAGCCTCTCTATAGTGGGAGTGCTCTCCTTAGTCAACCATATGAAATGAAGATCAGCGTTGTCCTTGAGGAGTCATCCACAGCACCTACTGGAGACAGGATTGCGCTTCCTTAGACACAACCTCTCCATATGTCTCTCCTGCAGTGGTGATTCCATGTAGTTACGGAGTAGTCTGCTCAGGTGCTTAACTGTTTTTGGCACGAGGAAGTTCTCTAGCATCTCATTTAAATCTGCTTTGCTGTGTATTAACCTGATTATTTCTATTCCTTCCCTCAACAAACATGGGTTAAAGTCTCATTGCCCTCTACTTTCTACTAACCTTGCAGACAGTGGAAGACTATCACCACTTTCTTGCTCAAAGTAATAGAAAACTTAAATCCTCTGCTCTCCAGAGCAAGCCAAGTTCTTTCTGCCTCTACAAGAGGCAACAGGGTGGGCTCTGAATTGTCTGAGCGAAAATGGCAGAGTCCATAGAGCAGGCAGGGCTCCCAAAGAAGATTTACGGCTGAGGCACTCAAGAGCTGTGTTGCCTGAGTGTTTCTCTTGGAAAGCCCTGCTCGCACAGGTGCAGCCAGCCTTTACCCCTGGTCCTACCGGCAGCGGGGCTGCGGAATCGCTGCCGCTTCTCAATTGCTGGGGGAGGCGGGGGTATAGATGGGTAATTCGCATTTTTTCAAGAGTGGTGTTGTAGGGAGAAGGGAAAACAAACATAAAATAAAATCCAGGCAAGAGGGTAATATTTCCATCATCGAAACTGGCATACTGCTCTGCAAGTCCTTTGAGCAGCAGAAACTTGATGTGCAAACCCCACTGAAAGAGAAATCTTTGCACGAGCCTTTCTCGTAGGACAATTTTAGACTTTGGCACTTCTTTTGACAGGGACAATTTGAAATCTGGAATCATCCACAGACATTCAAGGCCAATAAGTCACGGAATATGACTTCTTCTGAAGGGGAGACCAATGAATTTCACCTACACAGAATCACAGAATCATCTAGGTTGGAAGGGACCTTTAAGATCATTGAGTCCAACCATTAACCTGGCACTGCCAAGTCCACCACTAAACCATGTCCCTCAGCACCATGTCTACCCATCTTTTACATACCTCCAGGGATGGTCATTCAACCACTTCCCTGGGCAGCCTGTTCCGATGTTTGATAACCCCTTCTGTGAAGAAATTTTTCCCAATATCCATCCTAAACTTCCCCTGGCCCAACTTGAGGCCGCTTCCTCTCATCCTATCGCTTGTTACTTGGGAGAAGAGACCATATCTCTATAAACTTTTTTTTTCAGGGAGAAGATTGTTCACAAGTGGGAGTTTCTATAGTGAAAACTAGATGCTTGGGAGGACAGGCAGGGCTTCCACCAGGAAACCCAACTCCTTGAACTGCCGGACTCTGACACCAATACAAGGGTGCTCTGGAAGCTATGTGTTCTTCTCTCCCCACCTTGCTTGTACTACCCACCAGGACAAAGCAATTAGTCCTCACTTCTCCAAGCTACACCTGGACAGATGCCTCTGGGACCTTCCAACAATCAGGAACTCCTCTGACCTAGTGCCTACTGTTGCTGGATGGGCACTGGAGACTACTTTCTGGTTTTGGTTAGAGTCAGGGAAGATTTTGCTACAGAAGAAGGATGACAAGAACAGAGGAGGATGAAGACCATGGAAAAGGTGACACATCTTTTTGATGAATTTATTAAGGACCTCTACTTTTCTCCTCTCCTGAACAAGGACTAATAAAAGCTTGGTTTTGTTTCCCGTGAAAATTCACAGCAAAATGTTTGTAAGAAGACAGATCGAGAGAAGGAAACAAGAGACCCCGAATGTATTTTGAGTGCTTCAGCATCTTTGGATTTGAATAGTATTCTCTCTTCCTTAAAATAAAACTACTTTTCTCGTGCCTTTTCTGTTCAGGCTCCCAAGCAGACATCCTAGGGACACCCACGGCTCTAGTGCTGTTGCTTGGGAAAGAGATGGGGCTTGAAGAGGTGGTTTTCTTTTATTAAATCCCTTTTCTGAGGGCATTTGTTTTCCAAGCCTCCCAAGGCTGTTGGAAGTGCTACCGAGGCAGGGAACGGTGCTGTCAAAGAGGCAAAGTATCAAAGCATGAGTGCTTGAATGGTAGAAAGCTGCATATCCTTCCTATGCAGTTCTGTACCTTCCCACTTCCCTCGACAGTTTCCCTGTTTCTGGTGAGAGAGGAGAATTCTCTCCCAGCCCTCCTCCTTCACCGCTCTGTCCCCCATCTCCCTCTCCCCACTCAACTCTACCACTCATGTGAAGCTCTCTTTGGAGGCCATCAGTTTTGTGGCTCCTTCATGAGATGCATTGATTTTGACCGTCTGCCTGGGAAGCTAAGGGGCAGTAGGAGAGAGGACCTGATCTACATAGCTTTGCAGTCCATTCGGAGGGTACCGGGCTGATTCCTGCCCTGACAAGTTGACGTTCTCATGCAAACTCATCACTAAAATCTTTCACTGAAGATCACCGCTTAGTGTCAAAGTGAAAACTCTCATCACGTATCAAGGAAATGTATTGGCCAAAGCAACACACCCTAGTATTTTCATGCTTGAAAAGCAATGCTTCTGGAGGGGTAAATACATGTTCAAGTATAACCACAGTTCACGCATATGTTGATGAAAAAGAAGGTATCACAGAACTCAAAACAAACCAGGAGGACAATAAAACCAACAATAAAACCCAGCAAAAACCTTAATTCTGCCTCACTTCCCACTAAGGTTAACAAAACCTCTTCAAATCAAGAGAGACCGCACTGGCAGACAACTATGGGAGGCTTTACATTGATGTTTTCTTTCTTTGAAAGGGCTTTAAATGCTTTTCTCATGTTTTTACAAAAGCTTTTACATTTTCCAGGGGTTCTCTTTTGGTCTGAATGCCACTGCTAGCAAAGGAAAGGAAATTCTTCATGTCCTTTTGTTGAAGCTACGGCAAGGGCTGCATGAGAAAATTCCGCATGCACGGAGCCCCGCGTGGGCTCCTATAGATGGGAAGGAGGGAAAATCAACCCCAGCCAAGGAAACAAGCAGATGTTTCATTCATGGCCATATCAACAAATCAATATTAATCAATAATGAGATCCATTCATTGCCCCCGGCCCCCCCTCCCCTCCCCGAGCTGATCACCTGACTGCATTTTCCAGGGCTCGGTTGGGCTGAAATCCAAGGGGATTTGGCCACTCGTGCAAATGGGCATGAGAGCTCATCCCAAAACGGCAGCCGCACAGGCCAGGAGTGCTCCCGACCAGCCTGTGCCAAGGACTGGCATCCAGCCTTGACCTAGACATCCGTAAATAGTTAAAGACCCATTTATTACGCTTAGCATCATAGCCAGTTTAGAGAAAGCTACGTCACCATTAACCAGTACTCCTTGTTTTGATGTCAGTCCCCCACATGCTTTTTTAACGATTATCAAACCATTATGGGCCATGCCCTGCAAGAAGACATTCCCCAGAAGTCACGCGGGCACATCTGATGCTCCTCTTACATCTGAGCTGCAGTTGGTGAAAGCAGAGAGAGAGAGAAGACGAGTGGGGAAAAAAAAAAAAGTCAGTAGTTGGGAAATGGAAAGGAAGGGAAGGATTAAATGAAAGGCTCTGCCAGGATGTAGCCATGGGGAGCTAATTCACCATGGGCAGATCAACTGGAGGGAGGACTGAGTTTAAAGGGTTGGAGTCTAAGCAGACAGCTGGTACTCAGCTGGTGATGCTGCTGGTGTGTGCTGCTCCAGCACAGCCTATAACCCACACCAGGATGCATTCCGGATTTTTTTTCTTTAATTTTTTTCTTTAATTTTATTTTTTTTAAAGTGACTTGTACAGGAAATTTTTCCTCATCACATGTTAAAGCTGTTCCAATCCCCTGAAGTAAGAGACTTGGCAAGTCAATTACAAGGAAAGCAGAAGTGCTGAAGCCTATGAACAAATTTTAACAACATGCAAGCATAACTTTTATTGCCAACAGTAGATACACATTGGAATTTGAGGGGAGGGGGTGGGGGAGAAACCCCGATGAAGTGGCAAAATACAGTTGTTTTTCTTTATCTACAGAGAATGCTGCGGTTTCATTTGCAGATGAATCACTTTGTTGTGATTTATTCAGTTGGTAAATGGATCTGATTTATTTTCCCAGGGGATTTGAGAGATTTTTGTAGTAAAGCAAGTTATTGAGCCGGCTTCTGACAGAGGCAACGTAATTGCACCAAAAACGTTTGAAGAAGATCAAGTTAGGGTGTCACCTGCAAGAATGTTTTGGCAAAAAAACCAGAACAAAATCCAAGAATTTAAGAAGGTAAACAAAAAAAAAAGTAAACAAAAACCCGAAACAAACTGCTATCAAAAAACCAACAACAACAAAAAGAAAAGAGAGAGGGAACTAGGATCTAGACAAACCGAACACAGACCCACCAGTTGTTCAAAGAGCCTTTAAAAGGAATATCCTCCTTTGGAGTGCTCTGTTCCAGGGCACTGTAATATCAACTTTGCCAGAGCAATTAAATTGTTTAATAATCAAAGCTGGATCTCATTTATACAGCATATGAACGTAGTAAAATCGCGCGTATGGGAAGTGTGCTGTACAATAAGATGTGGTTTATTTCATATCATGAGTTCGCTGGTAATTAGATAGTTCGTATCACAGGAAAAAATGTTAACACCTATCAAATATAACATATACAGCCAGCAGATCTGCCAGCTTCCATAGTTTTCCTACGCTCACTGCCTTTAGGGTTTTTTTTTAACTTTACAACCACTGAGAACACGGAAGGTTGAAGATACAATCTGAATCCAAGACTTAGTGGAAAGATGCTCCGATTAACTCAGGGACTCTCGTATCTGGCCGCAGAAGAAACCTTTCAAAAAATGGAACTGGTTATACTTCAACCTACGTACAGAATCTACTGTTTTGGCAACAACCTTAAACTACAGGTGGGTCTGCTCCAGACATAAGCAACTTTCCTCAGGAGTTTCTACCCAAAGAGGTTTTTGCTTCCCTTCTCATGCGTGGAGCGAACGAACTGAATACGGATGGTTTTCAGTGTCCCTGCCATAAGAATGAACCCAAAGTTTTGCCATTTATACTCTGGCTGGAAGGTACTCGCTTCAAAACATCCACCACACCAGGTGAAACCTGCGCAACCAAACGCAACTCTACAGACCACCTCCCATTATCAGAAACACTTTTGGTTATGAAGAAGCCTTCCTTTGCAGCGCAGAGGAACGGACCAACGCTCAACTTTCTGCCGTGGAAGAATTGATTTGTATAAGGCAGCCACGTCTCCTGGCAGGAGAGGACTCAAAAGTGTATTTTAGCAGCAAGTGGAACACCTCCCGCTTAGAAAGCGAGCGCTCCTGCGGCAGGTTGGGAAGAGTTTACAATAGGCTTTGATGCCTTTGCTCAGCCACATTTCCTCTTCCAGGATTTGTTGGGATAGAGGGGGAGGGAGAAAAGGGAATAGGTCCCAAACCCTTTACTATCTCTTCTGAGCTTGTTGTCTTTTGTAAGCCACAAAGACCAGATTTTCTTTTGTAAATCCTCAGTAATTAAACGAGTACTTCACTGGCTATATTCTTCAATGGTCTTGTTTCCTAGGTTTTGCCTTTGACAGTCATATTTTGCAAAGGCTGCTAAGATGACTAGCCACCTTACCCTACTTAACACTAAACCAATTGATGCCCGCGCACACTGCATGAAGGAGGAAAAGTTTCATTAATGGCACTTCATTAAAGGACTGTGCTGGAAAGCCCTAAATGTGACCGAACCAACCAAAATCCAGAGCGAGCTGTCTATTAGGAAAGCAACAAAGACAGTTTCGGAAACTGAACTCTGGCTCCACTGCAGCGGATTAGGGAGAGTGATGGGATTAGTGTTTAATGACTTGGGGCAAGAGACAAAGGGAATTTCAACAAAGAGGCTTAGATATGGAAGAATTAACACTCTCTATCCCAACCATGCCTCTGATGACTTCCAGCATTCTTTCCTGGCTCTGCCGAAGTTTGGGGAGGAAGGGGGAGAAACAAAACAAAACAACAACAAAAAAGACTAGCAGGGCTTTAACACCTCTTTAGCCTTTTCTTACCGCAGTTCTTTCTGTTTTTCAAAAAAAGAAAAGGTCTTCTAATTTTTCTTCATCAATGCAATAAGCAAAGTTGCTACGGGCTTGTGCTTCAGCAAACCACGCATTCACGGGCGATACTTGCTGATGCTACAGACCTCTCTCTCTGTATTTATATGTATATATTCACACATATATATTTATAGACATATTTATATAGAGACACATATACCTATATAGATATAAATATATCTCTATATGTATACAGATAAAGCACATACTTTTCAAATGTCTTCACAGGGAGGGGGATTTGCTCACAATTGCATGGACTTGAGAAATCCTCCTTGCTTTGGGGTTGTCTTACATAACACAGAGCAGGGTGAAACAGGCAGGAGGAGCACATATAATTAATTTACTCATAGAGTTAATCACAGACTTTCCCAGAGCGACACGACCCAGGGCCGACCGGGTATTAACGACCGGTCGAGCCCAGCAGCCTGATTTCACATACGGAAGGTGTAACTCCGTTGGAGTAACTCGGGATTTACTTCAGCGTACAGGACAAAGAGAAGGAAGACTAAGCAGTAGTTATTTAGCAGAGAAAAACTCTTGAAGTTAAAAGTAATTAATTAAATAATAATTTTTAAAAAAGCCCAGTAAGGAAGCTGATCCCCTCAACTATGATACGCAGACATTAACCTATTTGAGCTCCAAGCAGCACTCCAGTCTCTGACCCTGTGGGCACAAATATCAAGGAGACACTGCTTAAATAAATATATTGCAAGGACCAAACGCCTGTGAGGAAGGAGCTCAGGGGGGACCTCTCCCAAAAAGTGCTGTGCACCTATTCTGCTCCAGGAGCCTTTGCTGAGCCAAGGAAAGCACCTGCACGTCCCCAAACTGGGGCCTTTTACAGCAGCTTTTTCACAGAGGTAGAGACACCGTCCTGCAACTGTGCAAAATTTTCCGTCACTATAAACCAACTCAACATCTAGTTGGTTTGGTTTTGTTTTGGTTTTTTTTTTTTTTAAACCAACCCAAAGCGCTCACAGAAAAGCTAAGGTATTCATTTCACATGTTAGCCAATATGAAATGCTCCTGGAGCAGCTTTAGACTCCAAAGTATTATTTAACCAGTGTGGTTTAGTAGGACAATAGCAGCCCCCTGCCGTAATCCATTCAGGGGCAATACCATCAGTCAGTGTGAAATTAAATACATTACAGGGTAAGAGCTTAATGCGTTTTATAGGCAGTTGTTCATCCACATCAAACTTTAGCTTTTAAAATCCTAACATTTGATCCCACAACAGGAACCATGCCTCGAGAATGAGATTGGCACATTTGCGCTGCCAGCAGGGCAGAAAAAGCAGTGCGCAGCCTTTAGTGGGAAATGCAATTGCCTGAGAGGGAAAGACGCTCGTGTCGAGAACGCTCTGCAGAGGCACAGTCGCTTGTAATGCATAAGCAGGACTGGAAAGACGGTAAATACAAACCCAGGGCTGGTTTATTAGAATCAGTGGGTTATCAGAATCAGTGTTTCCTGCCACGGTGTGCGTGGGTTTCACTTATATACCTATAAATAATATAATAATAATAATATGTAATAATATAATAATAATAAATAATGATGTTTTTGAAATTCCTCCATACAAATTCTGGTTCTGCAAACTGTTATATGTGCGATCCTTATGTCCCATGGAGTTTTAGTGGACTTTTTGCTCGAGCAGGAGGTATTCCCACATGGGAGCCCGCAGGCTCGTGCCTTTATGCTACCCGAATGCTCTTCCCTGACCCAGCTGCCAGGACTCACACAGGGTTGTGCCCACCCACCCTCTAAAACCCAAACGCTCCAGCTTCCCTTCACCACGCAAACAACCAGAGCTGTGAAAATAGTTCGTAAAAGAGATGTAGGGAAAGTGTCAAAGCAGAGGAGCCTGTTAAATTCTGCTCTCGGTGACACTTGCTTAATGCAGGAGTAAATTCCATTTGCTTCAGCCGAGTTACTCAGGCTATGAATAGGTGTAAGCGAGATCAGAACTGGGTCCTTAGAGAGCCGTCTGCCTTCTGTGATGCTGCTTCTTAAAGCGAAGCACTGATAAGCCCCAGAGGTAAAAAAAAAAATATTATTTCAAATATCTTCAGAGCTATCTGTTGCCCAAAATGGCTTTTAACTGTTGAAAGAACATCAAAGATTTAAAAATGCATAATCTGCTCTCAGCACCGGCACGCGGTGCCAGGAATATTCGTCAGCCTTATGTTTTTGGATCGTATGTCACAGCGGATTATCTGACGCTCCATGAACATTGACTGCTTCCTCCAGTTGCGGCTACAAAACTTGTTCTCAGGCATGTCACTGGATGCTCCAAGCACCGTGAAGTGGACCTTGCCTTCACAGGAAGGGTATTGTATCTCCCCAGCCTACAAGCAGAACTACGCCTTATATCCCGATAATGCCTCCCCTCCTCCCCTTTGAACAGAAAGAGCCAAAAGCAACTCCGAGGAGTTTTCTTTAGCGATGAACATTTGGATAACTCTTTAAAATACGCCGGGGCTCCAGATGCTATTTATCCGGCAGTGAGAGCTGAGAGCCGTAAGCCCCACACCTAAAGAAAGGCTTTATTGCCTGGGGTGAGTGGGTGGGAAACTCTTTAGGCTCAAATGGGGTCAGGGAAGCTACGAGCGAGCGCCACAGCTGACTCCGAATACAATGGGGGAAGGGCACACACACACACACATGAAAAAAAAAAAGGATGCAGGGAAATCAAAGGAAGAATTGAATTTATTTACAGGCTTGTGTTGTCTAGCTAAACGGGGACATGAAAGGGCAGTCCAGGATCCCCCCTTGCAAAACATTTCAGCTAGCCAGAAATAGTTGAATTAAAAAAAAAAAAAAGTCCTCTTTATTTTTACTCTCCCCTCTTAATGCCAAGAATAGGCCTTTAAAATATATTCTTTTAGTCTCTACCTTCCTTCCTTTCAACTGTGCCTTATGTGCTTCTCTGGGGCAAGTGGGAATCATGTTGAAGAGACAAGAGGAAAACTTCTTTGCCACTATTAGCCACCTGCCTCTTGCACTACTCCTCCTTTCTTTCCCTGCTTTCTTGCCCTTCACTTTGCGTGCTTGTTAAGCCACCTAAGGCTCAGTCCCTTCCCCACACCGGAGCTCCAGAGGCATGGGAAACTCATATATCCCATATACTCTTCTAGAATACTCCCCACTTCTCTGACGCCCACCTGCAACTTCCGCACACGTGTTGCGCTCCCTGTCAACGCGTTGGGTAGCCCAGATTCAACAGCTTTAAATCTTCTCCCCTTCTTCCCATCTTTTTTCCTGCGGTGGGAGTTTGCAAGGTGAAGTCTGCCCTTAAATGCCACCAGTTCCCCTTGCTTACATCCTCTCCCAACCGCACGATTTCAAAGATGATGCCTCAAAACACAACGGCATTGCAGTCCATCACCTGGCAGCTCAAGAAAAGCTCTTAGAAAGATGGTTGTGGACCAAGGAGAGCATGGAAAGCACTACTGCAAAAGAAGTCAAACCTCCTAACCCTGTGAACCACCCGCACCCCATGGCCAAGACCACATCACTGCCAAGAAGAGCCAAAGGGAATGGCTGCTCCTTGAATGGCTCACACTCAACAAACTCCAGTTGTTCTTTCAGGTCCTCTGCTCAACTGCAGACCAGGCTGACTCAGAGACACCAGTATGGGTACCCCCAGTCATCACATGCACTCACCACAGCAGGTTTGGCTCTCCCAGCAGCTCCTGGGCAAGCCCAGCCCCAGATGAGACACAGGTTTCTCAAGAGTCTAAGAGCCAACCCCTTGTCCAACCCTACGTTACTTCACGACAGGGAGGAAGCAACATCCTGACCCTCTATGTCTTTTTGTCAGGACAGAGGGATAAACTCTTAATTTTCCTTCCCTTAAACTACATTTTGTCAACCACCACGGAGTCCAGTTTTGGAGTCCTAACAGGCTGGCTCAGCACTGGCCACCGGTCATTAGCAGAGCCTGAGGCTCAGAAGCACTAACTGTTAAGAGTCTGGAAATGCAGCTTGTTTGCACTTTTTCAGTGAAATGTGTTCATTAAAAAATAAAAAAAAAACAATTCAGAAAGAACAACCAAAATATTTTAAGGCAAACATTTGACTTTTTTTTTTTCTCCCCCTCAAGAAGAAAAAAAAATGCTCCCCCAAACTTATTTAACAACAAGAAATTCAAACATGGAAAAAAAATACTTCGCCAAAAATTAATTGGCAGTTTTTCCTGCCGCTTTACCACACTTTTCTCTTAAATATCCAAATAGCACAATTTCTAATGGAAGGGAAATCCACACATGCCAGTCAGAGCCATGATTTTCTCAACTCCAGGCTCCAGCACTGACAAATTCCTGGGAGGACGGAGGTGGCCTCAGGCTCTCCTGCCTCCCACCTCCAACCCCCCACCCCAAATTACCATCCCACTCCTAACCTTGCCCCCTCAGCATTTCTGGGTGGGTCCTAAAAAACACACACATACTTCTTTGCCACTCCTTGTCTCAGCTGAAACCCGTTCCCATCTACCATTACCTCACCCCGACAACACAGGTGCACCTCGGGGCTTTTCGGGAAAACCTATATTTCTCACAAAACAGGTGTCTGTGTGCGCAGAAGGGTAAGAGGAAATGCACCACGGAGTGATCTGGGTTTTCCAGACCTGGCCCCATTAGCTTACTTTCTTCATTTGTTCTCCACGGTGTTACTAGTCGATACCCTGATGGCATCTTTGCAATGAATAGGACTATTTAGAGCTCTTCAGTAATTACTTTCAAGTCATCAGAGGGCAATTCCTCTCCCAATCCCAAGACGCTTAGCCTGGTCCATGCTGAAAATGAACGCCACAGACAGATTGTACTCCCAGGCACTTAATGATGGTGCTGAGTTCAATTTGACTTTCACCGGCAGACCAGTGAGGCCTCTGTGAAGTGGGAAGGGAGCTCGGAGACCTACACCCTGGTTGCGCTGCCTGCTCCCAACACTTTATCCCAAACCTCGAGATATTCAATATTTTCATTAGAATGTCAGGCTCAACTTCATCCCACCCCCTCATCCCCCAAAAGTTTCAATCCCTTCTGGTTTTGGATGAAAGCCTCAAAACATAACCCAGACAGTTACGGGAAGACGAATAAAACAAACCCAATGTTTTTATCACGCTGATGCCGGGGACTGTGGCTCCTGATTTGAGACTCTGACTCATAATATACCTTATATACACTTTACCCTCAGACCGTGTCAGCAGCGATAGGTTTCTGCCTGACTTGGCATAGAGGAGACCAGACTCGCATCTGTTAAGTAAAGAAAATACAAAATTATTCTGACTTTTCACTGGTGAAACTGAGAAGGTGAAGCAGCCCTGAATTAAGCCCGGCAAAAGTCCTCAAAGCTCAAGTTCTATCATTTTCATCCTCAGACACAGAGCAAAAAGAGAACTGAGGAGGTGATGTGACCTCAGCTCTATCCTTAAAAAAAAGAAAATATAAAGTGGGAAAAAAAAATAATCCTTTGTGGTTTTTCCATCCACAAGAAACAGTAGAAAGGTGACCTGTTTTCAATATATTTCTGGCCAACTTTTCGCTATCTTCTTAAACCTGGATGTCCCAGCTATTGGGCTCAACTATTTGGTATCATACAGACAAAATTCCAGCCTCTGAAACTTCACCTATTGCTGGAAAACGCAGTTCCTTCTGTTCCTTCTGGAAAACGCTTCCCTCTAGCCAAAGAATCATCCGATTTCCTCAAACTGAAACAGTTCATAAACTGTCTCCAGGACCATCCTGTTGGGATGCTTTCTTTACACCAGATTGCTTTCAATAAATGGACAGTACACCAGCAAGTCAAACCATTAGACTGCTAAAATAAATACCCTAAAAATACAGATTTTTTTTTTTTTTTTGTCTACAAAAGCTGGAACAACACAATATTGTTGACCAGCTCTCCCGCTCCCCCCTGCAAACGCAGCAGTTTAGATCTGTAAATACCTCCAGCTTTTCCGCAGTCCCCGCAGGTGGAATATTGCCCACCAGGGCAGCGAGCCAGCCCCACGGCCAAATAAATGACCCCAAAGCCTCCCAAGGAGAGTTAAGCCCTGACTGTGCCTTCTGCGGCCCCTAAGAAGCTTCGCAACACCATAGGTTGGATTCGGCTGTGTTTCGACATCTCCTCTCCTCCCTTCCTCCACGTTTCCCCCAGTTATTTCAGCTGACAGATGCCCAAACCGAAACGCCAGCGCAACTCTCTCTCTTCCCAGAAAGAATTATCTGCGGAGAGTGAAGCAGCATCGTGCCGGTCACATTTGGCATTGCCTTGAGGTGCAAAGAAGTCACCAAATACCAGTGCTCTCTTGGTTGAGGGCATTACCCTCTATCACTGTATTTGTTTTCCCCTACGGTAAAATATTTGCTGGCAAGAGCGAGCGCCTACGCTCGTGGGGAAGGCAGACTGATACGCCATGCAGAAGGGTGGATTTCCCTCCCCCCTTTATGAATTGCTATCTTTGATGCATTTTTCATGTGTTTCCCTGTGCGAGTGCACAAAGACAAATATTCATTGTAATATTTATGAACGCAGCCTGATAGTTACTATGGTTTCAAAGAAAACAGGAAAAATGGGTACAAAACTGGATGCGCTTCACGTCAGGCGGCCGTAGGTATGGCACATGGTATAAATTCTGTTCAAACTGACTCACTTCTTTCGATGAGGTAAGTGTTGACATTAGACAATTTGGTGGGGAGCATTTATTTCTGCATTTATTAAAACGTCAGTAACAGCAGGAGTAACACATCCTAAAAGGCTTGCAGGTGCTTGTCTTCAAAAATCCAACATTTGAAGGGGATAAAAAAAAAAGGGCACAAACTACATTTAAAATGATTCACCAGTGACTGGAAGAGAATAGATACGTTCGGGCGTTTAATTAACGCATAATTGACACTGCTCAAATCCAAGGGACTGCCCAAACCGCTACATTTTAGCACGTTCAAAACGCTCTGCAGAACCAAAGTGGAAAAGAGGGATTTGCGCAGATTTCGATGCGTTGCCAAAACAACATGCTTAATTTATTCAGGGGCCGCGCTTGAGACATACCCACATACAGGTGAGTGCTACCTCCGAAATGTAAAGTCCTCAAGTGAAAAGGAAAGGGATGAAAAGTACATTGGCAAAAACGCGTTGGATATGTGAAAATAGCTCTGCAGAGGTCGGGGCGCGAGGTGGCAGAGGCAATGCCTAACGACTACAGACGAAGCATCGGCCCGGTACTATAGCACAAAGATTATTTTTTTTTTTAATTCTCTCTCTCCGAAAACCTTTCAGGAGGCTTCTTGTGTCCCCCTTTGCTCGGCTCTCCAAAGAAATTGGTAAGGCCAGAGTAAGATGTCGGCTTGTTCATGTCACAGGGAAATATAAACCGAGGTCAAGAAAACCACAACAGCTGGAACGTGAGAAAAGGATTTACTGTTAAGGGCTTAAGGAACTCTGAAAATAAAGTTTTCAACTTTGCTAATTTGTTTGGGCTTCGAAGAGGAATAAAACGCGAAGCTGGAAGAAGGTTTTACGGCTCTCCTGAAGAAACCAGAACTCCATCTGAGCTAAAATTAGCGAAGCCCAATGACAGTAGGGAGCGCGTCGCTATTATTTAGCCAGTGCTAGGAGAAAATGCTAAATCGTAACCGCTAGCGATTTAAGTGCAAATTATTGTGGGAAAAGAGGAATGACGGAGACTCCGGCTTTGCAGCTCAGGCACAGACAGCATCCCTGATGCAACGGGGGCCGGGGCTGGGGGGGGATGTGCAGGTTCTGGCAGGCAGTGGGGATGCGCCTGATGCCGCTCAGCCAGGACCGGATGGGTACAAGGATGTCCCTGTCCCATCATTTTAGCCTGAATTAGAAACACGTACAGCTACGGCACTTCGGTTCATACCGTGGGCTGCTTTTGCGGCGTGCAAAGCGGAGACCAGTCAGGTGAAATGAAAGGTGGAAGAGACACACTTAATGCCCTGCAGGCACTACACCAGGCACTGTCCATGGAACCAGCCGAAAGCCAATACAGGGGAAACCCTTCCTTCCACGGTGCGTGCGTAGAGTGGGTGGCAGGTCCTCAGCACTGACTATTTTGCTCTACAGATCTGACTTTGCTGCCCTAAAGTAAACTATAGCAAAGCCTAGCCATTTGGGAAGTCGACTGCATATATGTCTTTGACTATTTCTGAGCAGCGTCTCATACCTGCAGGCATTGGCTCTTTCCTTCATTCCCCTCAAAGAACAGCACTTAGTTCCCCATTAGCGTGGGGACAAGAAGCTGGGTGAGGGCACAGGTCCCAGGGGCAGCTTTACCACGACCATGTGCCCAAGAGACAAGAAGTAAAAAAAATCCATTTGAGATTTTACAGTCTGGTCCCGCAGGGTGGCAAATACACTGGTCTTGCTACCGCCAACCGGGAAAGCAAACCCTTCTCTTGCAAAGATGCCCCAGACCCGATCCCAAGTCCCCTTGCAATGCAAATCAGACCCAATTCCACTTAAATCCAGGGAGCTTTGACTGTAAAAGGACTGGAAATGAGAGGAGAATTAGGTCCTCAGGATCAGGATCTCATTAGGATTGCCACCAGCTTCCCTGCTTTCAGCAAGGGGCCATCTATTGCCTGATAATTGAAGCTGTAATAATTTCAGTGGTCCAAGCCAGGAGGTGAGTGGAACGAGAGCACGCAGAACAGCAACCCGGTGATTTCCCCGACACAAGATTTTGGTACCATTTATGACCCTTTTTACCCTCAGCCATCAATACAGCTGAGGTTCATTCACCACACGGAGCTGCACGGCTGCTAATCGTCTTCCTTGGATGTAAAATACGTAACATGTGAGATCGTGGTCTTCCTATCAGTAGCAAGAACCTTTGAGCTTGGGCTACTTTTGGCCAAGCTGTAGGGAGACGGGCCTGAGCAAGGAGAGAAGCACCGGCTGCTCTCCACAGAGAGACAAACCAAAATCCCAGTTCTGCAGACGGTGGGAAGGATGACAGTGTTTGGAGCAGTGTTTCTTCAGAAAACACACAGCTTATCCCCTACACCGCTGATGGCAGCTTGCATGCTGCCGGCTTGGCCGGTCAAGAGCTATATATTTCTACAGACACGTCTTCCCCGGTGTCCACACGTGTGTGCTCAGCTTATGAAGATGCTCTGGGACAGAGAGCTCCGTTCTCCCTCTGAAAAATCACAGTGGGTACCGGCTTCGTGAGATGGCACCAGAGGAGACCGATTTCCCCACACCCTCAGGTGGCTTCTGTCCTTCAAGCGCATCACACTGAACGACAACCACCTACAAAAGACCTCAGCACAGCATTTCAGTCCTTTTCTACACAAGGAAAACAAATATTTCCTTATACAGCCATTGTGTTTTGGACTTCCTCGCTGCAGACAAATACATAACAAAACAAATGCACTTAAAATTAAATAAAATTATTACAGCTTTGTAGTCTCTGTGGTGAACATCGGACGTATTGGTTTGGGGTGCAGGTGTCCACACTATCACTTTACCACCATAGATGGCAGTAAATGCCCTTCATCTCCACGCTCCTGCCTGAGAGGTACAAATCTCATCGGTACCCTTAACCTTCTCTTTTCCGAATCACAAACCCAGTGACACAGCATCCTCCCTGCCAGGATCTTTGAGGACATCACCAATATTAACAACTTAAGGCTCCAGGCGCCCCCAGACAAGAGCATTATTTCTACTTTTTCAAGGACAAAACACTTCAGTAATCTCACGTGCCCAGGACAGACACCAGAAACCTACGGAAGGGCTGAGAAAAGAACTTGAACCTCCAAGGCAGCCAAATCGGCAACCAAATCGGTCAGGGCTATCATCCCTGTATGCAGGCTAGTGCAAAACAAGGACTTCATGTCATGAGCTCCACCAGATGGCTGACCTGTCTGTAGGCTGCCGGGCTGCATCGTGCCATCACCGCAGCCACAAAACCCTTCCGCAGCCTGACTATAGCAAGAAGCATCCAAGGCAAATTTCAGTCGGAGCTATCTAGGCGCTTCCTGCAATGCTACGTGTACAGGCAGGCCTCCTCCCTTTCTACAATTATTAATTGTAAAATAAAGATTTGCCCAAGAAAGGACTTTAATTCTTCAAGTTAATGGTATACTTGCATCTGTTTGCAGTAAATATTTCAAAGTGATTTTGGGGAGGAAGGAAAACCCCACCACCCAACCTTACACGAGTTTAATACCACTATTTCCAAGCATATGCTCATCAAATATTATTTGGGGAAGATTAATTGAAGCACTGATGAACTATTTGTTCAGTTGGGGCTTGGAGCAACCTGGTCTAGTGGGAGGTGTCCCTGGGGGTTGGAACTAGATGGTCTTCAAGGTCCCTTCCAACCCAAACCATTCAGGGATTCTCTGATTCTACCCCAAGAAGGTTCTCGGAGCACTGAAAATGGAAGCAATTCCCTTTTGTCGCTGCACCGATGGGGTGTTTGGCTGAACGGGAGCGGGGTCCCCGGCTGAACGGGAGCGGGGTCCCCACCCTCCCGGGGTCCCCACCCTCCCCTCTCCTCCCGCTTAGAAAATATGGCAAAAATTGACCATTAGCTGGGGATTAGCTCATACATTAAATAATGTTGTAAAATATTTTTATGACACTACTTCTAGTGGTTTTAAAGATTACTGTTCAGGACATGTAAAGCTCAGGGTAAAAGATATATATGCACTTTTTTTTCTTTTTGAAATGGGAACGTTATCTTTAAACACCAAAGATTACAACTGATTGCAAAGCTTCGACATTTACAGTGAAATCGTTCTTCTCTACTAAATACAAAATACCGTAAGTATAATTACCTCATAATAATTACCTAATCCTTATTATTTTGCTTTTAGAATATTTATTTAGGCTTGGGTTACTAAAATTTCCAATAATACGGGGCCTGCTGTCATGGCTCTTTATCCAAATGACTCGTAGTCTCTTGTAAACAGTTCTGTGATCTGATTTCCATTGGGACAGGAGTTGTAAAAGGCCAGGGATTTGCGATGGATTTACACATATACTGTTTCAGTTAAGTTACCAAGGTCGACTTAACAGCCCTTTTCCTCAGAGTCTTAAATACATTTGCCACCCAGCCTCTTTATACCACGTTCAAGGAAAGGGGTGATGTGATTGTAAAGGATGCTTGAACTTCACTGGAAACCCCAATTTACATTCTTTCAACCAGCAGTGGTTTTTTTTTTAAAACAAGCTTTGTGGAGTCGGTAGAAAACCAATTTTTGCTAATACGCACGTGAGACGGGGCTCTTTGAGTTTTGAAGAGGTCACTCGGGCTTCAGAAAACAACAGAGAATAACACTCGTGACTTAACTGTATCACAGATTTTAGTCCTCCAAAGTCCAAGTTTTGCTGTCAGGAAAAATATATCAGATTACTGACCTACGATAATAGATCTTTTTTTTTTTTTTTTAAAAAGCAATGTTCCTCCAGACTAAATACCAAACAAACAAACATTACCACCCTTTGATGGCTCACTACCTTCTCAGTAAAGTTCAAATAGTTTGACATGTGGCGATTGCGCAGAAATGTACTGATAATAAAGGTAAACGAAATTCGTGCTTAATTCTCAGGTCTGAGTGACTGGTCTGATTGTCTCGTTCACTTGGCAAACAATTTCTTTGCTAAATGTTATTGCAGCTGCAGATATAATTTCTCCAACACTGCAGAAAGAATCGGATTAAAATATGATACAGGAGCAGCACTTACCTCAGACTGATTAATATGCTTAAGCTGTTACCGTGCCACCGTGCTTAAAAGCATAAAGATACGCTTTTCTACACTAGTCTATATATATTGATACCTCCTGTGTGCCAGGAAAACCTCTTTGATTAGTCACACTAAACCATTGCTTAAGTGGTATGAATTTCTCAGGCCCGCACTTTCCATAATCAAGTAATAAATTCTGGGACTAATCATCAGCTGTGCCGTCTTTCCTAGGTGATGTGCAAGGAGACTCATCAGGAGTTTCTTTAACTAGAGGAAAACTAAACCACCTTAAGTAATTAAAAATGCATCCTCCAACTCAGAGCAAAATGCATTTCAGAGGTCACAACGTAGACTGAGAGCTGTACAACACATTGCAGCAAAGAACTCAGACTCTGTGTTTTGGGAGGGATTTTTTGCTTGGGCATGAACTTCTGCTCAGTCCCACTTGGATGAGCGTGTGAAAAAAAAAAACACCACCACTCCGTTCAGCAGGGAAAACCAAAGTGCTATTGAAATAAAGATAATCGGGCTTTTCTTCTGCCTCTTTCGCAGGCTGATAGCGACTGCCCAAAGAGGTGCGTACATGGTGATCTTCTACAACCTACAATCTCTCCTCTACCCGCGTGCCATCTCTCAGAGCGGCAACAATCAGCCTTCAGCGAGGCGGACATCTGAGTCGAGCTTTTGAACTTGAATATATGAAATATATGAATATACGAAACCTTAAGACCTACAGAGAACTCTCCAGCACTCCGCTGCCCTAAGTGACAACATTCTTTAAAACTATGCATAAAACTTAATCTACTTCTTTTGTACTCGTGTTACCGTACCGCTTGGCTTAAGCATTGTGTTTTTAAGCCAAAATGCAAAGTTCAATCTATCATAATGCCCCTCCAGGTGAGATTTATTATAGATCACTTTCTAAAACCCGTGTGTTCTATGTGCATGTGCATACCATATTCATCTTCTTATTACCCAGTTGAAAAATTCCCAGTGTGTGCAACGCCTCAGATATAATAGCAGGCACGCCAACAGAATATGACACTTATGCTAATCTGCACCCCGCTGTGGAAAAACATACACAAGGATTCCATTACCACATTCATTAGGCTGCAGTGCACTTCATCTTGAATAGGGATTATGAACTATAATAGAGTGAAAACAGTTGATTGAATCCACTTAGCCAAATCTCTAGGACATTAGCCAAATATTTCGGTGTGAGGAAGAAGAGGAGTGGAACCTCCTCCTGGCGGCATGGCGCTGCCTTCGCCCCGTCTCCCCCCGGCGCTTCGGTTTGGATGGGGAGAGTTTTGAGAAAGCCAAGGTCATGACGACTCTTTGCGCTGAGACAGCGTTTTAAATATTCAAAGTGCTGCCCAAGAATTAGTGAAGACCAACGTGACGTAGATGCTGTATGGACCAATGGGGACTTTCCAGACACACAAACCATTACTTGTTTTGCACAGGTTTTTCAAAGCACATTAGCAAATTCTTCATGCACCTGTTATATGCTTTTTTGGCCCCGACTGAGAAGATTTCCAAGCAGCAAAACCTCCCAGTGATGACATTAGACTGCTTAAATGGTAATCACATTAAAATGAAAAAAAGAAGTTGTCCAGTTCTGTGTTCAAGTTTCCCAACTACGCTTTGAGTGTACAACCAATTTTTGGTTCCACGCAATACAGTTGCTGCCAGACAGCCTGCCTTTCTTGGCAGAAAATTTAACTCCAACTATTTAAAATATCGTCAGAAGTAATAAAGACCGGAATACGAGTTACCACTCAAGAAATCTTTTGGAATTTAGTTGCACCCAGAAGAAGAAAAAAAAAAAAGAAAAAGAAAAAGAAGGAATGAAGCCTTCCCCATGTACAAGACTCAAAAGACAGTAATAAAAACCTTCTGGACTTCATATTTAGTCATTTCTGGGAGTCTCTTGTTTATATACGTCCCTTTAGTGCAGCAACTAAACAGGAAGTTCCTGTTAGCAGCAGCACAATGGAACTGAAAGGAGAACCGCTGAAACTCATGATAGAAACTCTACTGCGCTCTTTTCTTTTGGTTAAAAAGCAAAAGAAAAGGAGAAGAATAGAAAAACACAGAAAGCATCATCGAGCAACCAAATATATTCAGTATGTTTAAACTCTGCTTTCCTTCCATGCATCTCACCCGCCTTGCATGGTACTTACTGGGAGGGCATTTGCTGAGCTTGGTTATCCCCCAAATGGTTCCTGCTCCTGCCCCTATTAGCTCTTTTTCCACCCAAATTTTGGCAAAGCTGGGGGCAGCTCCAGCTGCAACAGAAGAATCCAGCATCAGCCAACACCAGCCTGGAGAGGGGACATTCCCTCGCTACCCGCCAACCTCTTGGGGAGAAACTAGCACGGGTGACAGCAAGGATGAGTCCTGAGCTCTTCCCTCCTCAAAAAGCAGGGATGGGGAATTGGAGAATGAAGAGCACTTGGCAGGTGCTCCCCCTCTGCACCTTCTCCTGACTGATGGTGATGAAGAAGCCAAGGAGGAATACAGATAAAATTATGAGTATGAAAATAAAAGATGGATGGAGATGATGGGAAGGCTGAACAAAAGTAGGATTTGGCAGCAGAATCCATGTGAAGAGAAAGAGATTAGATGGGACTTGGCAGCAGGGAAGTTGGGAGCAACCAAACTGGTGGTGGTGCGGGATGAAAGACTGAACCGATTTAGAGTCTGGGGAGAAAGAATGAATTTCTGGGCAAAAAGCAGCTTTATACAACGGTGAGACATCCAGCATCACGTTAACCAATGCGTGTGGGAGACCGGGCAACTAATCATCACGCAGGCACTGGGCACGGGCTGCGGGGGTGGGGGAATAACACCATCTATCACCGGCGGGGCTGCCCGCTGATGTTATTACACTTTTGTTTTTTAAAAAAATCTCTCGCGTATGGAATTTCTGAGCCTGTAGAGTTGGCAATACCGTCAGTGGAAATGGCACGGGGGTCCGGCCAGCTTCAATAAATCCCCTGTTGGGTTCTGGATTTGGCATTAACCCGTGCTGGCGAAATCTGTTCTCCTGGCATGACTTAAACGGTTTTTAAAGTCTTGCCCAAAAATAAAGAATTGGGTTTCTGCGTACATGCAGGTATTTAACTCAGGAAGATGCTGAGCAGTATCTGAAAGGGTGATTTCAGCGGGAGCTAAGGTAGGTCGGTATTTTATGGCGTCAGGTCTTTTGACTATAGGCCCAGTCTTCGTGGAGAAAGTTTTATTGCTAAATTCAGAGGGAAGGGCTCTGTGGTCTATATAATACATCCAGGAGGAGAACGAGCACTGTATAAACTCCTGAAGGAAACGCGACTCCCAGGAATGGCATGAGAAAAATAGCAATTTTACAAAATATATAAGCCACTTAATTTATTAGAGAGACGGAACACGCTCTGGGGATGATTTTTCCCCCCCCTTCTTTTTTTTTTTTTCCTTTAGTTAAGGTCCAGCTTCTATTTTTCAACTTTGAAAGGTAAGTGGAAGCATCAAACAGGTTGAACGAGGCACTGTTTTCTTGCTACAGGAACATGGCCCTTTGCACCGAGATTGTAATACAATCCATCCTCTCTGGGACTGCAAATGCTACAGTGCAAAACTGTGTTTGAAAACCTCTTTTATCATTCATCGTCTCCAGACTGAAATCATTTTTGACAACCTCTGCAGAAAACAAGCAGCTTTCTGGCTACTGGCGAGCCGATTAAAGGGAGGAAACACATGTTCACTGTCAGACAGAGCCCCTGGAGAAAGCATTGACAACCTTTTAACCTCCTTTCCCAGTGAAAGTGCCCAAATGTTTCTCTGGAACAAAACCCCAGCATTGTTTTAAGCATCTTTTCATTTAATGCACTATATTTTTCAAGATATGTTAAGAGTCAGAGGCATTCCATTTTAATGTGGAGGTTTCACAATCAGCTCCATTCCCATGCAAATGGTCATATAAACAACTATTAATGGGGAATATCTTTTTATGAACTTTTTTCTTCTCTTTCTTCTTCTTTTTTTCCTTCTCTTTTCTTCCCCCCCCCCTTCTTTTATTTTCTTTTTTTTTTTTCCACTGTCTGACCACAGTTTAAATACCAACACATTGAAAAGTTCACTAACCTCTACAGTGATTTCTCAAAACAAGCCAAAAAGCCACAGGAGTGAAATTTTCTGAACAGTAGGAAGGCTGACTAGCAGACATTATTAGCACTTTGAGCATTCAAATCTGGCCATGGAAACTTTTGCGAGTTACAAGATGCTGAGGCAGGAAGCACCACACATTACTGATGTATTTGTTATCAAGAGAACCGGTTTCCACTGTATTTAATCATCAGCAATAGGGGAAAATAAATTTGCTTTTGAGAAGTGCAACAAGAGATTTTTTTTATTGCTATTATTATTTCTATTTTTTTTGTTAAGAAAGTGCTTTCAGAGCAATTGGTCTGGCTTTCTTTGTAGTTAAAAATGTCCACTCAGAGGTTGTTTAACACTTAACCTTGCTATTTTTACCTTAATATCAGCAGCTGGAATAGTTCTGTCTGTTTTGATAAAATAAGACTTTTTTCCATGTTGCATATTTGCTTTTACAGCTGAGAGGAACTGTTCCAGCTGAAGTAGGTAACTATGAAACGGCAGTGGTCTAAGCCGCCTGGGAGAGGAGTAGATTATTTGATTAAATGTTCCTGTAAGTAACTGCACCAGGCACTGTCCAATAACGCACAATATTTGCTAATGAAAGATAAAAGGCTGCCAGGCTCTGCAGGTACTAAGTCCCACAGGGATTTGCTGTTCCTTCTCCAAAGACCTTGCTCTAGCCATGCTCAAGAGCTCCGCGACCGTTTAACTTGTCTCCGTTTCCGTACGGATTATGACTTGGCTAATGATAGTCGTGGTGGGGGAAAAAAAATAAAAATAAATGTGCAAGCTGAGCTCGGCTTCACCAATGTCAGTCCAAAAGGACTTACTCCGTTTCGGCTTTTTTATTTCATTTTTCTTTCTTCAAAAACAGCCTCACTGCAATAACGGAGTTCAAAACGCAGCCAGCGATGTTTAGACAGCAGCTTCATCCGCTTTCATGTGCTAGTCACGTTTTTGTGCCGCTCTTCATCACATGGGCAGCATTTTAAGTTGACCTACTGGGACAAGCGGCCCAGAAGATGTCCCTCCTGACGTCGTTTCTCCTGGGTCCCCACTTGGCTGAACCTACCTTAGGTAATGAGAGGAGGAGGACATGAAGCCAGCTCTGCAGCCATGTGTTGCACAAGACTGTAAGGTGGTGGGGCTTGTGCTTGGGAGTCCTTCAACTGTCTTTGGAAATGGACCACCCATGGAGGGAAGGTAGGCTTCAGCTGAGCACCTTGAATCAGGCGGGAAGCCAAACACTCACCGCTTTCTTCTGACTTACTCCCGTCCTACCCCGGCAAACATTCCTGCCTAACGCATCTCCCACAGTCACAGGAAGCAAGCTCGTTCTTATTTTAAGCAACATAACAGCTTTAAAAGGAGGAAATTCCCCTGAGAACGGAGTTATAAAAGCAAAAGAAGCAATTCCTCAATGTTTCTCCTTTCCAGGAGATGCCCGTTGCACAACTTTGACTGCCCTCCCATACCCAAGAGTTTCACAGCAGGACCTGACCGTTAAAAAGTCACATTTTTTCACCTTCTTCTGCGATCCAAAAGGGGGCCCTCCCCTCTTTTGAACTAGAGACTAAGAAAATCAGCTCCCGTCCGCAAACTTGTGAAATCCTTCAGAACAGAAGCCAGGAGCGTCTGCAGAAGCGCCAAGAAATAACTCCGAGCAAACTCAGTCAAAAACACAACACAACAATAAATAGTAATAGCCCTTGAAATTTTTAGCTGAAGATCATGACATGCTTCCTAATGAGGTAAATATCGTTATGCCAGTTTTCTAAGTGGGAAAGCAGGGACCCGACAGCTGAAGAATAGCCTGAAGACAGCCAGTTGGTGGCAGGGCTGGAAATGGATCCCAGACCCTCCTCATCTCCGTCCCACGCTCTACACCTCCCGCAACACACACTGCTCGCATGCAACAGCTCTGTGTAATTTAAGTTTGGAGGAAACGCAACTTTATCCATGCTGAACTGTTTATTGCAGGCCATGAAATGCCGGGGATGAAGTTACCCTTGTAGTAAACTCTGCTAATTGTGTTCAGCCGAAATCACATGGACGGCTACAGATAAATGCAGTCAAACCCGAGTTTAGCCACCGCCAATTTAGGCGTACAAGGCTGACTCTTTTCTATGCGGAAAACGCCAAGCAGGTGAGTTTAGTGTCTTTTTATTCACCCACTGTTCAAAGCTTATTTTCTAGAAATCAGCCTCCAGTCTTCATTTGAAGGAATATATTGGCAGTGTGTCTGAGCAGTTATTTACTCCAGCAGTGCTTAGACTCCCAATTTACATTTGTCTCACTTCAGCTTCCTGATACCAGTTTTGTTTTGCATCATTTATCCATCAAATTAAACAATTTTGTATTGCTTGGTACTTCCTTCCCCTGAGAACTTCTTCATGTCAAGCCACCTCCCAGTCTTCCCTTCCACAAAGCCAAGCAGAGGAGGTTCTTCACCTCTGCCACCTTTGAGGGTTTCCTACAGCTACTTGCTGGACTCTCACCCCTCAACATCCTTCCCAAAACCGGAAACCCAAACCACACGCCCCGGTATGAGTCTCAGCAACGCTAAGTATCAGGAAACGCACCTCCTGTCTTTCACTTCCATGTATACATCCAAGCATGATGGCAGCAACAGCTGCTACACCATCATGCTGGAGCTTTGCTTTAACTTTATAACCTCTAAATGGGTTTTTTTTTGAGTCTAAGAACTTCCCAAGGCAGCTCCGTTCCTTTGGCGTGAAAACCTATTTGCAAACATCTTTTAATTGGTGTAGGCTAGCAAGAGACTGAGCCTACACCAAAAGATTTCTCTTCCTTGTCATTATTTACTGGTGTAAATATAGGAATAATTCATTGTTATTACCTCATCATTATTTACCAACTTAACTGTATAAATAATTCAGTGATAGTCATATTATTATTACGTATAATACCATGAATTATAGGAATAATAAAAAAAATAACCACAGTGGTTACCATTAAAAAGGCAACATTAATCAACGTTTGCCTTAAAGTTCTGTAGGAGATGGCATAGTCTGCTCTGCCCCCAGAATAGGAAATAAGTGTGGTACCTCAGATCCCACAGTATGGTAACAGTTGGCAGATGTGGCTTCTAAAATGGTAACCACTGCAACTTGAAATTTAATCAGAAAACGCATTGTATCATGTTTGTTTAGTAAGATGAAAAACCACAGTTATTTAGCACTCACCTAAACTATCAACCGCCAACATCTTCAAACAAACCTGTCCAGAGAGATTGCTCAAAGGGCGACCAAATAGTTCTGAAAACTTTCCGTAGCGCTGACTGAAACGCTTCTGTCAAAACCTTCTGTTTAGATGGGAAATGGCTTCTGGGGAGGGAACAGACCAACTCTTTTTTCTTTTTTAAATGTTAGACCTTTTATTAAATACTTCTAGTTTCAAAGGCNCCAGTTACAAAGACAGAGCTATTAAAAAAAAAAAAAAGCCAGGAAAAAGGCCTGTTTTTCTTTACGTTAGTTTTATAAAGATTAATCATTTTGCAAACAGCTGCTGTGTCTTGTCCCACGGCATTTAGGCTGCTATTTTACCACAATTCTCAGACAGCAAAGGTAAAACACCCCAAATACTGTCCAGTATTTGACTAAACTCTCTCATTTTGTGTGAGAGATCAAGACAATGTCCCACAAGGCTGATTTAAATTCAAGTCTAGCACTTTGGTCGTGGGAGGGGACACTAAACTTCAATGACTAATTCTTCTCTTTTCAACACTACATCTAGATTTTAAAAGAAGCATTTCCACCAGTTGTTATGGTCAGACCACTTTGCCTCTCCTGAACTTATTGCGGAGCATCTTCCAAACTCCAACTACGTTGGAGGTAACTTGTATTTGACACAGATTCAGGTCTGTGTCATACAAAACTGTATGGCTAAGTCCATCACTACGGATCTTATTGCCATCACACCAGAAACTCAGGATTACATACACACGCTTACGTGAGCTCTTTGCACGACGCTTGGGCAGAAGAGGAGAAAGACAAAACATCCAAATGTCACAGAGACACTGATAGTTAATGGATGACCAACAACTTAGCGAGCTCTCAATCTTTTTCTGCTTCCAAGCCATATTTTGATTCAAAATTCAAACTCTACTAACAAGAAAAATCACCTTCCAAATGAATAGGTCATATGGGGCATACGTGAAGCCAGGCAATTACAAGTTACAGTTCCCTAAATATCGCAAGCTTCACCAAATCCCTCTAACTCGTTTGCCTGTCACTTTATATTAAGTACATAAAAGAAGAGTTTAAATCAGCAGTATCACAAGATGACTTTGATTAAGAAAGGAAAAGTTGCTAAAATTCTCAGCAGCAAATTAGCTAGGAATGCTCAAAACTGTAGATTTAAGTACCTGTTAAGATGGGAGGGGAGGAGAAAAAAAATCAGTATGCATCATTTCATACTGGAAAACACCACCATCAGATGCTGTCAATGGATAAAGGAGATGTTTCCACCAAGAGTGAAGACAATTAGTAAATTAAGAAACAATTGCAAAAAGGGGTTTCACAAGATGTAGGAACGCCTAAGATTTTTTTCTACCAAGTTCTAGTATAAGAAGAAAAACTAGGAAAACCCCCTTACATTAAACTAATGGAATATTCTATTCCCCAGGAAAAACATAGGCAATATCTCTCTGCTCAAGTACTCTCCCCAGTTTGCCTCTGCTTTTCTCACCACGGAGGACATGCATACCAACTCTCCTACAACTCTCAAAGTTGGCATGAAATGATTCTTGCTATGACAGACTATCCACGGTCTGTGGGGACCAAGACCCAGACAGACAGGGTGAAGAAGAACTCTTCCACTTCAGGAAGGCTTCCTAAATTGATGAGAGATTACAAAACCTTTCGTCAATATTCCATACGCATCCAACCAAATGACATTTTTTCCTCGGAAAACAAAAATGCTGCAACAAAAAACATTCAGTGCTTTTGCCACTTGAAAATTTCTGTATGGTCATGCGATGGGTCTTGAAAACGGTAATTCTCACTTTCTTTAATGCACTTCATGAGAGAAGATGCAACAGTTCTGTATGGCACACCGTTATTTATTAGATGCATCAACTCGGTTTCCATAGGCAAATCTGACACTCGCAGCTATTTAGAGAGACGGCTATCAGGTACAAAGAGCACAACTTGAGGCAGGAATGACCATTAATGTATTGAGGCTCTGATTCAAAACACAAGCAGTCGCATTTATTTCACTGGGTTGGGATGAAGCCCTTTGAAAATGGCGCACGCGTACATGTGTTGGTATATATTTCACGCAATGTAACTCTCACGTTCATTTTCTTTTTTTAAATGCTAAACCCAAAGTCAGGAAAGAAGAAGACATCCTGCCGAGACAGACACTTAAGGAGTTTCATGGTTTTCATGGAACTATCAAGCCACCTTGCAATTTTTTTTTTGCATAGAAAGAAATACAAGGGAGTTGGCCGATACCTAAAAATGCAAACTAAATTACTTTGGGGTTGTTTCTCACAGCCTATACGTCTATACGTACAGCCTACTTGTTCCTCCCTAAAAACTTGCAGAACAAGATACGGAGTGTGAATTATTCCTCAGGCTCTTACCGAGCCGTGATACCAGTCACTTCTCCCACACCCCAGTAAAACATGTTTTTTTAAAATATAAAGTTACATACAAATATGCATCCTAAAAGAAACCAAACGCTGATTGAAGTTTGTCTGGATGAAACTGGCTATCAAAAGTCTTGATAACATTAACAATAGCAAGTATTTCTTTTACTGGATTTCAGCTTGATTATACCAAGCTATTTAGGAAAACAAGAAGGAAACAAGAAAATGAAGCAAGAGCCATCTTAAAGCTCAGAGAAACCTTTCAGCGGCTTGGAAAAAAATTCACTTAACGCCTCTATTTACGCAGATCCAGGATTCCTAGCTTTCACTTTCTCCTCTCACTTGGGCATCCATACAAAATGTACCCCAACGGCATCTAATTCACAAGCAAGCGAGGTCTTGGATTCTGCTCCCCAGCCTGACCGGGCGCAGGAAGCACCAAAACCCACTTGGAAAAGCTCTGTCCGTGAGATTTCCAGGCTCGCGCTGCGGGCACCAGAAATTCAGAGAGTTGGGAGAAGCTCCAGAAATTAAACTACCAAAGTTTTTGGAGGTTCACCTCTCTGTAAAAAAAAAACAACCAACCAAACCAAAAAAAAAAAAAAACCAACAAAAAACCCCAAACAGACAAACCCAACACGCAACTTCGTCATTAAGCCCAAGAGTACATTCTTCCCTCGAATTCAATACGTGCAGTAACTCATAGGTCATTAAAATGGAAAGGCTCCCTTTCAGCTTCAAGGGCAACTGGATCTGATTATACGGGCTGCCGTACCTCGGCACAATCGGATGAGTGAAATACGGACTGTCAGCCCCAGCTCCGAATTCGCCTTCGTATAGCATGAGCCTTACCTGAAACGCAGTATTTTATGTGTTAATAATGCATTTGTTATAGCTATCCTGTGGAATGCTTAATTAAAGTGATATTTTGTTTCAGTTGAATAATCTCCGACTGTTTTATTGTCATTTGACATTAAATTGCAATTTGCCATACCACATACATTTCTGCACACGTTGTCAATATGATCATAAAGGCGATGTTATTGACCAAGAACATAATACTTACTGAGTGCCTTGAGAAAACACTTGGGTTTTTAAAGTTCTACTTTCTCTCTTTTTTTTTTTTTTTGTTGTTGTTAAACCTCAATCGCTTTGGTTTCTTTAAAGCTCTTTGCTGCCCAATAACTCCAAGTGCTAACAGAATTTAATATTCAGTTGTCATGCACGTCTCAGCTCTCACCGCAGCACTCTGTGAACTGTGTTCAAACTCAGGTCAACTTTTCCCTTCCATATATATATATATAAAAAATTTTATATATACGTATATCATGGCTCAGGTCACCACGTGCACACGGGACATTAGAGGTGGCCGCTGTCCCTCTCTGTACCTTCTCTGCCCCTTCGGCAAGAGCCAGTAGAGGGAGAACCTGGGATGGGGGCAGCCACCAGCATCGGCTCCCCGCTCCCCCTCTTGGGTCTCACATATTGAATTTAGGCTCCCTCCTTCGGGCTACATGAATCATTTCTGCCGTGAACTTGTGACCCTGGCTCTGTAACGCGGCGCGTTGCTCTACCAGGACCATACGGCAGATAACGTGCAGCTACTTTGGTCTGTACGAGACCTGACATCCGAAAAGCTGCACTGAATTAACGCAAGACAGTGCATATCGCAGCGGAGTTCAGTGCGCGCTGGGAATAAAACGCTTGGGTAGTATTTCCTAAATTGAGAGGAAAAAGCTAAATCCATGCCCTCTCCAATTTCACTCTGATTGAAGAGGTAAATAAAATAAAATAGGCTTACATGAAAATGTTGTCTGTATTAGTGCCATGTTATTTCTGCTTTACCAGTGAGCTGAAAAAAGTTGTTGTATATTTTCTTTGTGTTTCCTGCCTTAGTCTTGGATATATGGAATCGAGCCGGTGTGTTTTCTTTAACAAGAGTTTCAGAGTACTACGTTCAGTTTAGGTTAAGCTCGACACCAGCTTTATTTTTCAAAGTTTACCCACTTTAAATACAGTGCTGCACGGGAAGGGTTCCTGCAATAGGCTGAAAAAAAGTCTTCCTAATTCAAAGTTAGCGGGTTACCATTGCCCAATCACAAACCCAATGGCGATGGCAAAGCAGAACATCCCGACGACATCCAGGAAAACCAGCATCACGCTCTGGTCTACCAGTTACAGTAAGGTCATCCTTAGTCACTCTTTTAATGGCTCATTTGATTAAATATTGAGCTATTGTCTTGCAACTCTATGTATCAATGGAATAAATACTCAAGTTCAATTAGGGATGTATCTTTTACTGCAATGGGTTTAATAAAGTTGCTGCATTGCCACAAGTGACTAATAATAATTTTTTTTTTTTTTTTGACAATGGCAAAATAAGTATTCTCATAGAAGTGGCTGGCATGTGTAATTTGATGAGCTCACTTAAATAGTTCGACTCTGGATCAAAAAAGCAAATTATACTCACTTGACTAGTTCGCCTGTGGATCAAAAAAAGTAAATTATCTAAGTGGATACTGCAAGGCAGAAACATGTGGACACAGCTGTAGTGTCATGTGTCACAGCTTCGCTCCGTGCCAGCTGGCATCGGCACAAAGGCAGGCCAAGCCAAACAATTCCTGTTATTCATAACAGCAAACGCGCATTCAAAACACACAGTGCAGGCTTTATAAAATAACTCGGGTATTCAAATGGATCCACACTGTGGAATTGTTTTTTAATCACACATCACTGCGCGCCAGGCCGATATGCCAAATTGTCCTAAGCGGTCCAGAAGTTCTTGTCTTTACCCAAAGCAGTGTAAATGCAGGTCTTGGCCTGTGTATCTATGGGCTGTTTGTGCTCGTGGTTCGTAGCCTTCCTTGTGCACTCAGTAAATAGATGCACCCCCTCCGCGCATTAAATATTCAGCCTTTCAATTAACGAGGGTACACAACATGCACATTTACGCCTATATTCTAATCAGAACTTCCCTAGCATAGAAAATCACGTCATTAAGAAGTCTAGTTAGTGAGAAAGCAAGCAGTTAGGATAGTTTCGCAGACAAACTCCTCCTAGACCGCATTTATATTTAGAACTTAAATATGAAATGCCAGAGGTATTCACTGTACTCCTCTATAAGGGGACCTCTTCCAAGTATGCAAATAGGCTCAGCGTATCTAACCTCAATGGGGACTTCATGAAATATGCCCCTACGGATGGAGAAGGGGGGAAAAAAAAAAAAGGAAAAAAAAAAAAAAGGATTGGGGAGTTCAATTCAGCTCTTTTTGTTGCTATTGAGACAACTCTTACTTGAAAAATCTCCCCTGCCTCCCCCAGCCACCAGCTTCTTTCTCCTTTCCCAGCGATCCAAATCAATATTTTATTATGGCAGGAGCCAGCCTTAGCGTAGCTTGGTCATACCGAGCGAATGAACGCTGACCACAGAAGGTTAGGGCTGAAGTCATGCAAAACCGGGAATTTTTTAATAACATAAAGCCCAGCTCCTCAGAAGGTGTATGTCAACATCGCTGCTCTGAAGTCCCTGGCAACCTGCTAACATACACCAGGTAACAATCTGGTAAGAATCTGAGAGTTTAAATATAGCCAAACTTAAAATAATATTGTGTCCCTTCCAAATTTCCCCTCCTTTATAAAAAAAAAATAAAATAAATAAAATAAAAAGCCCCCAACCCCACGTTCTCCTGCAGGGCAGGCCCTTCGGTTTCTTCGAGGAGAGCCATCAAGTGCTTCAGATCGGCGGTGCCAGAAGAGAGCGGGTGGGGGCCAGCAGCAAACATTTCCCTCGGAGGAAGCCAGGGAAGCTGCATTCCAAGGAAAAGGAAAATTCGGATACCCGACCACAACGCTGCACAGCCTTCTGCTGATTACGGCTCACCGCTGGCTGCAGCGGCTTTGCGTGTGTGCGCAAGGCTCGTCTCTCCAACTCTGACGATTTTAGCCAGAAAAGGAACAATGAGCTTGCCGAGTAAACAAAACAGATGTAAAAAGCTCAAGCAGTAACACCCCCTTTTTTTGCCCTCTCCACCCTTTAGATCCTTCTCGCAGATAACTTGGGCACAGCTTCTGCTGTGGACCTCAATCCAGGGAGGTCTACAGGACTACTCCGCTCTCCACCTTCCCAAGGATCTGGCCCCTTGGCTTTTTCCAAACCAGGCTTTTATCTGCACCAAGAGCGCGAGACCTCTCTTTTTTCCTAGGAAACATAAATAAAGGGCCGCATATGGAGACGATGGGGAGGGATGACATCGCTTCTATTACCTTGTTTACAGTAGCCACTCTTTAATGTCTGGTGCCTAAGATTTGCCAAGTAGCATTCCAGGTCCTCCCCCCACCTCCTCTGGAAACAGAGACGAAGAAAATTACACTAACACTTTTTTTTTTCTGTGCATCTTTTACAGCCTGTGTTCTTGAAAAGTAGCCTTTTTCCCCCATCTTCAGAGTGTAATTGGTATATGGGTTAATAGATACCAGACATCTCCTATCAGGCAACATGGTTTAAATAGGCACATCATTAACATGGATTACTTAGGCCATGTCTCCTATTGAATTAGCGGTCTGCAGGCCAGCTCCAGGCAAGGGTTTGGGGGCCTGTACGCTGGGTATTGAAACATCGAAACTTTGGCCCCAACCTCAAAAGAAACGTGTGAAACGCCTTGGAAAAAATCCCAGCTCTTCAGCTTGAACTGACGTGAAAAGCAAAGCTCCTGCAGACATCCAGAGGACTATCCCACCCCAAACCGTAACAGGGCGAACTCAAGCGGGAGGTTTTAAAAGGATGTTGGGACTTCACTTTAACCCTTTCCCAGCCAATACCGCTGCCAGCTTTGTGACCATCGACTTTGGCAAGCGAGGTAAGCATCCCCCCCTTTGGAAACTCTATTCCCCTTTTGAGTATGCAAATCTTTTACAGGGCACTTTGAAAAATGGAGCTGAAACGTCTAGTGAAAGATTAGACCAGACAGACCGACCGACTGGGTACATCTAACCAGATGTCTGCAGATGGTCCCGAAGCCTTTAGCGGCGAGCGGCACAAGTCGGTACAGTTGTGCCGGCGAAGCTGGACGACTAGTTCTCCTCCTTTTGCAGGAGGAAGGAAAGAAGGACCAGCAGGGAGAGGCGGTCAGCGTAAAAACAAAATAATCCTCCCTTTTCCAATGTATTGTTAAAACAGGGAGAGGTATTCATTTGTTGCTTTCTTTAAATATAGGGTTTTTTGCTTAACATCTCTCTCAAGTTTGTCTTACGCTCAATAATATAATTAATTGAGTTCCATGTAAACCAACAGATGTTTCACAACAAGGGTTCGGGGTGGGTTTTTTTTCAGTCCACCTACAATTGCTCACAGATGTTATCTGCCATACCCCAGTGATTCTGTCGAACACGCCCTTTTGTACGTAAAGTTAGCGACGAGCAAGTTAAAAAGCGGAACGTGAAGTGGGGAACGCGTAGTCGCTATCAGCTGATCCCTCAGAGCCACAAAAGCTGGGACCACGGTCCCACGTAAGGAAACCCGAAGTAGACATCTCAAGTGCATTACTGCACATTAAGCCCTGGTTGAAACTCCTGCTGAGCCTGTTTATGACAGCATAATCCTCTCCAAAAACAGCTAATATAAACCGCTATTTTTTTATTTGGCCGTGATGGAGTTATCCGATAGCAAAATTAGATTGACTGCACTGATAGCAATACCTGCTTAACACAGACACACACATAAAAAAAAAGGCAATAAAATCTTGAAAATGCCCTGTGATTCCTTTTTTTAACTCCACATTCAACCGTAATAGCTTTACTGAGCTGTGGAAAAAAAAATGTCTGGAATAAAGACATATTGTTACAGCCTCTGAACTGGCAAACAAACACTTATACAATGTGCTTAACATGATGTGAAGTGTTGGCAGGGCTGGAGCCACGCTCCTGCGCTGGATTCGTGATGTTACGAGGTTCGCTCAGTGTCAGAGCCCATGGACCAAGTGGCACCAAGAACAAGCCTACTGTCCTGCCATGGTCACCAAAACCCTCTGCAAATATATATCACATGTCACGGGGTATGTGTAACGCTGAGAAAGGAGAGACAAGAGCAGAAGCAGCTTTCGTTCCTTCCCTCCATGGTTAAAGAGGAGAGGTGCACAGGGGCCATTCCGGCCCCCCGGCCCCTACGAGAACTAGATGACAACTTGAGTGGAGGTTCCCTCTACTCCACTCTCCCCTCTACTCCACTCTCGTGAGACCCCACCTGGAGTACTGCATCCAGCTCTGGAGCCCCCAACATAAGAAGGACATGGACCTGCTGGAGCGTGTCCAGAGGAGAGCCACGAGGATGATCCGAGGGCTGGAGCACCTCTCCTATGAGGAGAGGCTGAAGGAGTTGGGGCTGTTCAGCCTGGAGAAGAGAAGGCTCCGGGGAGATCTTATTGCGGCCTTCCAGTACCTAAAGGGGGCCTACAGGAGAGCTGGGGAAGGACTTTTTACTAGGGCATGTAGTGACAGGACGAGAGGGAGTGGCTTTAAACTGGAAGAGGACCGGTTTAGATCGAACATTAGGAAGAAGTTTTTCACTTTGAGGGTGGTGAGGCACTGGAACAGGTTGCCCAGAGAGGTTGTTGAGGCCCCATCCCTGGAGGTGTTCAAGGCCAGGCTGGACGTGGCCTTGGGCAACCTGGTCTAGTGGGAGGTGTCCCTGCCTATGGCAGGGGGGTTGGAACTCGATGATCTTCAAGGTCCTTTCCAACCTAAACCATTCTATGATTCCCTGTCTCCTCTGGGAGAGTGTAGGTTTAAACTCAGATCAGCATCAGCCATCACATCAGCTTTGTGCCTCCTCTAAGCAGAGGAGATATATTATTTCTGATTAAAAAATAAATAAATAATGAAAGTTTTCTGATTATTTCCGGCTGCTTATTTTCAGATTATGGTAATAATAGTCTATTCTTAAAACACCCCTGGATAAAACAGGCTCACCATCAAAGGTCCGAGTTACAGTGAGGCAAAGCAGGCAGCCAAGCGAGGTACGTTTTGTTGGCCTCAAGCGGCTGCAGAGATACAAAGTGCCTGAATTTGGCTGACCTCACATCCCAAAGGATGCTGTGTGCCATTTGGATTTAGACCCCGTAGTCCTACATATTGAGGGGGGTTGAGCTGGGAAAGGCCTGAAGGAAGACAATTGTTTTTAAATCACATAATATTCTAGAAGCTTTTGAAACATCTTGAGTTTTTTGGACTGGTTTCAGTGGAAATGGTGTGCGGCTAGCATGGAGCGTTTCTGAGCAACGCAGAAGGTGTGGCAAGTACAGGGACCCGGCTGTGATGACTACAAAAGAAGGCAAGACAATTGAAGTACCTACTAGCTACATTTGGTCATTTACTTCCTTTCGTTTTAGGGCATTCACCCTTCAGATTACTTGCCCAGCTTTGAAGAAGCCAGCCTGGGGCTGCAGCCATCAGGAATAGCTGCAGGAGTAACAGAGAAGGATGGGAACTTCAGCAGTCCCCTCACTGTAGGTGTTCCTCTACCAAGGAGCTTGATGGCTCCAACTAAAACTAGCATCTTATGGCCTCAAATCCCCCATCCCTTCTCGCATCATCCCCTGCCTCCCACAACCCCAGAGGAAGAGTCTAAAGAGCATCACCAAAACATGAAAAAAACCCTCAATTAGTACAATTAACTTCACACTTGCAGCCACGGTCTTGGTATATTGAACTCTCTCCTGTTAGTCTTACCAGTTTTGATTGAAAACTGGAGGTGGTCTACACGGCCATACTTGCACAGAGCTTCAGATCGCACAAATTTGGCTATAGTTGCCTGCTACACAGTAATACAATATAAGATAAATCTAGTCTATAACCTTACAAAGCTATCTCTTGTGGCAGTTTGTTCTGTTTTCCTTAGTTGCAAAATATTCTCTCTTCTGCTCAAAATTCTTCTAGGAGGAGCCTGAGCTTTTTCTCATAACCCAAAAATGTGGTTTAATAAGACTGAAAAAAGAAAACGGGCCAGCATTTTCGGCAGCAGCTAATGATTAAGGGCGGCCAAGACTATATACATGTTGATTTTAAAGAGGACTGATGCCCTGGCATTTTAGGAAAAATTTCGCCTGAAGCTGACTACCTCGAATCATTAGCCAACATTCAGCAGTGAGAACGGGATTTCGTTTGGCAAAGATAGACTTCCTAAAAGCACTTATTACTCACATTGAGGTTGAGGTGGAAGAGTCATCGGTGGGAACCCCGCAGCAAATAATTGAAAGATTTCTGCAGGTTCATTTGGGAACAGGGATAACAAAAGCTCTCAAAACCCCTCGTTGCCGGGTCTGATATGAATCCAACCCAACGGCTCTTACATTACGGAGTCCCTCTACGTTACGTGGGGTACAGAAGCGATGCCGAGCAGGCATCCCACCCCGCACGCTCCTTCCCCAGGAGTAACTCGAGGTCTGACAGCCAGTGAGGTCACCCCCAGTCCCGCCAAAGCCTGTATGCCATTACAATGAAGTAATAATATATTTATAACACACCTAACCACTGACGGCTTCTATTCCTGTTGGGTTTTTTTTTCCCCGCACCCCCCCACCCCCCCTCTCCTTGCATTTGCACAGATGTTTTTGGAGAACTGGTCTCCAGAAAGAGCCTTGCAGAAAACAAGCTATGTCTGTTGATTCTGGCTGGCTTTTATAACGATAGTTGTTAGCACGCAGGATTTATGTTTCAAATATCATTTTAATTTCTTGGGCTGCATTTTTAACCACAAAATGTTAATTCAATGGTGTACTATAAATGCTGCAGCTCCTTTATAAAAATGTAGGACAAGCTGTTTCTAAGGAAATATTCCGAGAGCCTGATTCATAGAAATACGACTCACATACATTTTCCATGGAATTTGCTCTGAAATATGTGTGGAATACATTCTACAATAAACTATGTACTTTTGTGATTCATTAAATCCTCTCCCTGCTCACAAGTAGCAAGCTCTTCATTATACACCAAAAAAAAAAAGTGCAATCAGCCAAAACCAGCTTCATTCTCTTTCTTATTGTATTCGGTGGATGCTCTCATTTCTGATCTTCCAAAAAAAAAAAAAAAAATCTATAAAAGCATTTAGGGAAAGACAGCACATAAGTTAAGCTGGCACCCAGCTTTAATTTACACGCAGGCAAATTAAGGATATCTACACACGTAATTGCTTCCGTGTTCAATTGAAGGAGTTAGGGTTCTGAATGACTCTCATAAAAATCCTGGTGATTATTAGAAATGGATGACTACTGGAAAAGACATTTCAAGGAATATCCACTCTCGTGTTATTTTTCTTTTTGTCACTTTGTCCCAGCAACGCCAACACTCCTTTTTGTGCTTCCTACTGGCATGCGTTTACCTGTGATGTGGTTTCGCCAGCATACATCTTCATGAAAAGAAAGTTTTAAGGCGTCACCTGTGATATTATTCCTGTGCTGTTTCAGCTAGTACGGGTTCACTTACATGACAGCCAATTAGGGAGCAGGAAAAAAAAAAGATATTGTGTGGCTTATTTGGCTGATGACATTTAAACAACTTTAACCAACTAGCTTGGCTAGCAAAAAAAAAAACCTCCTACCAACCCAACTTGACTGGACAAATGATCCCCTTTGCCCTTGCTAGGATTACAGAGATGTTGAAAATGGGTATTTCTGCACTCATAAAGACTTCAGCTGTCACCTGTCCTGCACCGTTTTCCTTGATAAAACAATTTCTCTTGAACGCTGGTATCACCAGAGTTTAGTTGAACCAACTTTTCCTTCCAAAATATCCCTCGTCTGCCTTTCTCCACCCTGCTGCTGCTCCTCTTGGCCAACGTGGCAGGCAGCAGCCCTACGGCGGCGTGCAAAAGGGGAGACACCTGGGAGCTCACACTGCGAGCACCTGCCTGGGGCAGCTCAGGATTCAGCCCTCAGACTCTGCCCCATATTTTGTGCCCAGTCTGCAGCCCTGAAACAAAAGGGGAAGAGGCAGGAGTGGACAGCACGCCTTCTATTTTGAAGGCAAGCCCCAGAGTGGAAGTCCCCTACGATCACACACTTGGTACCGAGAGCCAAGAGGCATTCTCTCCACACAAAGGAAAATAAGAAATACAATTTCACCATTCTTTTTTAAATGTCATGTCCCAGCGTATCAGGCTCACTTCATCTTCAGATCATCCCACCGTGCTCCGTTAGCTACCAGAAGATGCGAGCCAGTGTTACCACCACAACAAACTCCCAGTACAACCATATCATTTCAATTCTTCACACATTTTCTTCCCGTGCGCACAATGCCTTTGGTAGCTCAGTAAAAGTCTCCTCTCTCCAGTCCACTGCTACGGGCTACCAGACTGAAACAAAGCTCTGTTTCAAAGCCAAAGCATAATGACAAAGCAGGAGGGAAAGCATAAAAGAAATAATCGGCCATAGCTGTGCCTGTGTCTCCCGAGGTTCTCCTGGCTGAGGACTCGACACAGGGTGGGCCATCAGCTCTGGCACCCGCCTTCCCCATCCTTCTGGGACATGCGGCATTGAAATGCCACCTCTTGAAGAGCCGCACAGTGAAGTGGGGCAGGCTGCCAGCTCGAAAAACAGCAACATGTGAAAACCTCAAGGCCCCCGCGGCGGCATTTCCTTTTGTCCCGTTTTCACCTCTGCTAATACAGGTTGGGAAACGGGCTGGTGGAATGGAAGATATTCAGGGCAGGAATTAGCTTTTTTTGTTGCTTCAGACCATACCTGACATGTTGGGGTCACGATGCCCAAGGTATGAGCCTGTCCTGAGCAACACAAGATCAATTTCTCTTTCAGTAATTTTACTTTTCAGTAAGGTATCTTCTAATGTTTGGGAAAACTGCACTTTTAGAAGACTCTAGTGTCTGAATTTGTGAAAATATTGACTTTATAGCCAGCTCTGGTGTGTAAGCTTCACGGTCTCAGTATTTTTGAGTTAGCCAGGTGCAGGGATGAGGAGGAGCGAGACCCAGGCACTTGACCCAAGCTGCCCAAGAGGATTATTTCACACCATGAACATCACATTCAATATAAATTAGGAAGTTTGCTGCAAAGTTCTTTCTTCCTTGATGGCTGCCATTCTGAGAACTTCTTGTCCCTGCGCTGGATCTCTGAGCCCTTCCCTTCCCTCCCAAAGCCGCAGCACTCACAGCGTCCGACGCTTGCTGTCCACCACTGGGAGCGCACAGCTTCCTACAGGTAGGATGAGCTGAGGATAATCCTTGTATATTTTATATTGGTATCGGGATCAATATTGGTTCTTTAAGTATTATTAATGTTTATTACTTAGTATTATTCTGTTTATATTTCAACCCTCGTGTTTCCTTGTTTTTTGCCAAGACCCCTCCCCACCCAGGAAGGGGAAATTGGGTGAAAGAATAGTCATCTACACGACAAGAACTTGTCATGGGTTCCTCAAACCATGACAGAGCCTTCGTCGCAAAATAAACAGGAGTCATAAAAATAGCATGCAGCACAAAACACGAGATTTCTGATGGGGGAAGAAGGAAGGGGCTAGCCATATCCCTGCCAAATAATCCGTATTAGGCAAAAAAAGCAGCAGGTAGGTAGTTCCCCAGGTCGGATGGGATGGAGAAGCGGCTCAGAAGTCAGACTGTAAATGTACCTGTAAAGAGGTCTCTAACAGAAAGAAACGTGCTAAAGGAGAAAGAGGGCAACAAGAGGAAGAGAGGAGGAATATTTTTGCCCTCTAGAGATATTTTCAATCCAAGCGATGTTGCGGCCAGTTCCCCTTTCTCTGGTGAATCTGGACCTGACTTTTCGCTTTCTGCACCTTGCCTAGTCGTTTGCGATCGTACAAAGCCAAGCCAGAAATAAAGGAAAGTGCTTTCAAATTTGGCAGCATTTTACACCTCTCTGGTTAATGCAAAACAGAGTTGCAAGGTTGGTCAGTTTGGTTTTTTTTTTTTTCCTCTTGTGAGAAAAAACACACGTGTCTTACCAGTGTAACTATTTGTTGTATATCACACTGGGAAAAAATTGATGGCTACTGAGGAATGCCACTACTCTGAAATACCACTTAAAAGGGGGAAAAATGGTCTTAAAGGACACCAGATTGAGGACAAGTGGGTCCCACCAGCGTGGCAGAGGTGTCTGTAGGATTTCTCCACTTCTCCCACCATCCCATCCCAAGACACTGTTCTGGGAGGTCAGACCTTGAGGAGCATTGCCAACAGCCGATCGTAAGTGCTATTACCTCTAAACAGGTTTCAAGACCTGGAAGCATGTGCTGTGCCCTGTTAGTGTGGCTTAGGATGGTGTTTGGTTTGGGGTTTGTTTCTCCCCCGACCCCCCTCTCTTCCTATTGATCAGGCAGATATCAATACTGCTTGTCGGCTGCATATTGACCTGTTTGGACAAAGCCTGAGACATGTCCCACACATCTGTGGTGCTCTTACGGCTGACGCTAATCAGTAGCTCTGGACAGTTATAGAAATGGGGCAACGATTGCGCTGACTTCCCAAAGGAACTGCTTTCGCTGTCCTAAAACCACCCCTCCAATTGAGGTTGGCCAAACTTACAAGAGCAAGCAGGTTCTGGATGTTAGTGTACTGTCTATTTACACCGTGCAGGGTCTGTGTGAGAAGACAGAGCCTCCTACTCCCTCAGGACCACAGCATCTATTAAATGGATCTTATATTTTAAAAATTGAAAGAGTAGGATAACCCCCTTTTGAGAAGTACCTGAAAATATTTTGGGCCATGTATTCATTTCTGTGTTCATCTTTGAGCAGTGGGTCCAAACAAGGCCACACTCCTTCTCTTTTCCCCGTCTCCTTTATCCCTCTCAGAATTCTGCACAATAAAATAAATTATACAACTGAAATGTAACAAAGCTAAAACCTTTTTTTACAATGCTAAATTGAACAGACTGGTTTGAGTTTTTGCATTTCCTGAGCACTTACAGCCACCTGCAGAGGAGCATAAGGACTGGCAGAACATGGGACACACTACCCTGAAGTAAACGCATCAAAATAAAACATATTTTCATATTGCAGCTTTCTAAAGTAATGTCACAAAGTGCTCTACAAGAAGAAGTAAGTAGAAGTTTAAGGACAAAGAAGGTTTGAGGGTGCAGTTTCAAGAGAATGAGAGACTCAACAGTATACTGCTGAAAAATAAAAACTGGGGTGGGGAAAGGAAGGGGAAAAAAATTCTCTATCAACCTGACCTAGATTTAAGTGTTTATTTCTTGCAAAACCAAACCAAACCCCCCAAAATCTATTTAGCTTGAAAATGAAATGTTCCATTAGACCTGAAACAAAACATTTTGTTATAGGCACTTGCAAGAAAAAGCAAATGACCTAGAGGGCTGGATTTTTCACACCACGGCTGCCGGTTTATTCTGTAGTTCAATGCGTAGAGTGATGATGCATAACCTTTCTGTGATCCAAGGTCCAAGTAACCTTTCATATAAAACCAAGTAAAGGCAAAATTTCTCCCCCTCAGATTTTTTTTTTTCCCCATTTGCCATTTCTTTGCAGATTTGGATGTGCACGAATGCACATGCAGGGCTTTTAAAAATACATTTACAGCAATTTCATGGAGCATAGCAGGTTTCCTATGGTCTCCAAACCCGTAGTTGAAGAGCACTGGTTTGAAGAGCTCGCTGAGATCTCGGAGACTTTCCTTACCTACCTCCTGCAAGACACCTCTAAAGAGCACCACAGAGCATTCCCATACAGCTGAGGAATTTTTTTTAATTTTTAATTTTAATTT